>JAVSBV010033437.1:0-11548 GCA_033117975.1 Parotocinclus spilosoma | reverse complement strand
AAGGCGCACGAGCGCAGATGGTCAAACACGCGACCCCAACGGCGATGGAACCCCGTAGCATTAACGATGACCCAGCCACGAACAGCACCAAGAACCACACCTTTACAGGACGTGAGGCAGCTGTTCGAGATCTGGTTATAATGAGGCAGCGGATAAAGCGTCATCCCCACCGATGGCTCTGTAAGGTCGATCGGAACGGACGACTACAAGCTCCGGGAGCGGGTAGGACCCTAACAAATACTAAATGTACTTAAACATAAAAAAAGTTAATGTAGTTCTTTAAAAAGCCTTTTGACTTTCATTTCTGAAACAAGACGTATTTTATTGTGAGCATTTAAGAGAACCATAACACTTGTTAATAATGGTTTGTACTACAGCTACAAATCAGCTGAAATAATCATACTAATTACAGCAAAAACAAAATAAAAACATTTCAGACAGTGTGACACTTGTAATGCGTGAATATTCATTGCATGCTTCACTAGAATTTCATAAATTCTAAATTTTAAATTCTAAATTAAAAAAAAAAAAACATACATAAATTAAATGGATAAATAAATACACTGCTCACAAAAATTAGGGGATAATTTATTTTTGATATATCCCCTAATCTGTATGAGCAGTATAGATTTCACAATGTAATAGTAATAAGATATAATAGTAATTTGGTTTTGAAAATGTAGTGATAAAAAGTACAGATAAAAAAACTACTCTTTGTCTAGTAGAGACTATTTTGCTTCCATTGGTGCAAAAGCATCTAGAACCTCCCTGGTTTTTAGTAAGTCTGGGTTTATGCTTGGTATTCTCAATATGGCCTCTATAAACAGCTTTCTTAAATCTAAATTTATATCATTTTTTGACTAAGATGTTATTAATTTGATAAGTCAGTATTAAGTTCTGTGTTTTAAAGAAAATGCAGGTTATATTATTAATACAACTTATATTATTTAATCAGAAATCAGAAAAAGTTATCGAGTTATTAGTCATCAGCTTGACGCCCAGTTCAGTGTACTTTCTTGAGTTCTGGAATAGGGTCTGGACAGTGACCTTGTGTACATGTCAAAAAGGGCATTTAGGACAATATTGAAAAAGCACATAAAACACATTGTTTCTTTACTTAATTGTTTATTTTTACACTCTGTCCTCGTTAGCATTTTAGCACCTGCATTTTTTATTTAGTTGCTGCTGTCTGGGGGTGTTCTTAATTACAGCAATGAGGAGACCATTACAGTGGTCTAATACTAGTGAGGAATGGATGGACTAGTTTCTCCAGGTCTTATTTCAACATAAATGTTTTGAATTTAGCAATGATTTTAAATAATGAAAAGCAGATTTACTTAGGGATCTTAAAACCTCTGGTTGTGTTTTTGGTGATTAATTCAGAAGTAGGTTTGTCTAGGTTTGTCATTTAGTTTCTGTTTTCTTTACATATATTGTATATTTGACATTATTAAAAGTATGAACCTGAAATAGTTAATGTTTTGTCTGTTCAACTTCATATCATTTAAAAAAAAAAATTCATTCCTGCATTTCAGGCCTTTAACACATTGTAAAAAATAGTTGTGATTGTAAACACACTACTTTGCAATGTTGCCATTCCTTTTAACCACACTTAAAAATACTTTTGGAGGATACCAAGTGATTTAGTGTTTCAGGCGTTATTTTGTTCCATTCTCCATGCATACACGTCTTAAGATGTGCAACAGTAAGATGTCATTGTCGGATTTTCCGTTCATGCCTTTGTAATGTGTGCAGCGTGTAGTTTTGCATTGTCCCTCTGAAAAATACATCAACATCCCTGGAACAATACAATCTTTAGGGCAGCATATGTATGTAGCAATCTTAAATCTCAGTGTACTTTTCTGCATTAATGCTGCCATCACAGAAGTTTAAGGGCAAGGGCACTGACATGACCCTATACCATGACAGACCCTGGCTTTTGGGCATTGCTGATAACAGTCTGGATAATCCTTATCGTCTTTGGTCTGAAGCGCACATCATACATTTTTTAAGTCCTGGAATACATATTCATCTGAACATAATACATGTTTCCACTGTGTGATGGTTCATCCTAGATGCCTCTGAGTGCAGAGAAGCAATGCCAGATCTGGACATGGTTAAGTTTTAAGTAACATTTGGAATGCAATTCCATGTTGAAGTGATTGACAAGTGTTTGCCAAATAAATCCCTCGCTCGTTTATTTATATCAGCTATTGTTAAGTGGTGGTTCTTGAGGGATCACAGGTGTTAAGCTTAACCTTGAACCAGTTGCCTTTACACAATAAGAAAATTGTAGAAATTCCTACAGTTTCCTTAAATCATTCAATTATATTATACACAGAGAGAGAAATAGGCATCTTTCTTTAAGGAACACAGTTTGCATTGCCAGAAGGAATTCAATCCTGGATCACATGGTGATGGACTAGCTTACTAGACTACAATATTCAGACTGTTATTGCTAAATAATTTACTGAGTGTAGGTACATTTGAAAAATAAATAGCTTGCCGCTTCTTAGTAGTAAAATATGCAAACATGAAATGCTGTTAAAATGTAAATATGATGTATGCACACAGGCTTGTGTGACATATTAAAATGACTGTGTGGGCTCTTTAGGTCTTAAGTATGAAAATGATTGGCCACCCAATGTTCATAATATAACAAGAGCTGTGTATGTCATACATATTCTGATTCGAATGTCTTCTAATGCTTAATATGTCTTCATGTTGCAAGTTATTTGGGAAAAAACATAAGGCCTACACTTTACTTATCAACCAACTTCATGATTGACAAGTTTTGCTGATGTTGTATGCAGAGAAAGAAATGCTTGCTCATTACATGCAGTCCGTTAGCTCTTACGGCAATTTGTTTATGGCTCTGTAGTAAATTGAATCTGATGTTTCAATTAATTGTCTAGTCAAGTTTTGCCATGGTTCTGTGACAAGCTCCCCATAGGATCACTTCATTTAGCCTATACACAATTTACAATGCCCAGGTGCTTTTACAGCGAATTGTCAGAAGGTAAACGTATGCCAGTACAGTAAAGTTCACTTTTTAGAAATTAATATTTCACATTCATATATTTTGTAGATATTTTGTTTGTAGGGCTATTCAACCTAAATAAGATCAAACATAGCAGCAGATCAAGCTGCTCAGCCTCTGCACTGATGCAACTAATTGTAAATGGCCACTCACTGAACTCCAGCTCTTTTCCACAGCACATGTAGGTAAGGTCTTTCTCTGGATTTATGTTTATATGTACAATATAATCATATGTAATAATATATGCCCACATTAAAACACACACTAAAAAGCTTAGTCCTTAAACACATTCCAGATCAAAAAAACACTTATGTAACAGTGCACTTTTCCTCTCATTAAAATATTTTTTTTTTTACTTTAAATAATTCAAAATGTAGTTCGGTTTAATCATACATTTTCACTCAGTAGCATAATGGAATCACATTCATTCAATCACACATTCAATCACATCTTTTTGGTGCAAGCAAGTATAATAAAACTCAGCACAAGAGGTCAAGATTGTCATTTGTACTAGACATCTATATATAAAAAAATTAATAACGCACTAAGATAGAAATGTTGAAAGTGCTTTCCTCGGTGCCCTATAAAAAGGTTCTCAGGGGTTACTTTTGGGTAGTGTAATCTTGTTGAGAAATCACTTACTGCTAGTCATGCCTCTATGACCCACTCAAAAACATTCTGTCCAGTTGACAGAGAGGGGGTGCATCACTTGACTGAATGAAGCAGGATAGTCATTTTGAACTGAACACCATCTTGGTGAGGTAATACAGGTGGTACCTTCACTACATGACCCTGTGTCCCACCTGACCATTACCATGTAGCAAAAGAAAACTTGTTTTCACTGCACCCATTCTATGTCCTGCCATTGACAGCTAGCCACTGACACCTCTGTTTGCAGTTGTGTAGTAAATAAGTAACTTGTCCTGCTAAAGCCTGGAACCATCTTGTCTTTAGCGGCTTATTGGGTTTTAATTAGGTTAGAGTAGAGGTCTAGTAGTGAGCACTTCAAACCTGATTTTGTTGTGGAGCAACAGACTACCCCAACTGCTGGTATGACAGTTTGAGGGCAGTCAGGGCAGTGATAAGAGGGATACTTACAGGGCATCAATAACTGAATGACATCCTATAGCCACATGTATTATCTCTCATGGCAGGGCTTTCAACTGGCATTTTTTAGCAGGATAGTGCTCACCCACACAGAGCAAAGTTTTCCCAAGAATGTTTCCATCAGTTTGCAACCTGCCAGGGCATCAGATTTATCGCCAATAGAGCATTTATACTATAAGCTGGGACGACATCTGACAGAGATGTGAATGTTGATTAGGATACCAGAGGCTCAAAATGACACATGTAAAGCTGTTGAATATATATCTTTCTGAATTCATGATAATTGCAATTCAGTTTTGACTTATCTGCAGATATAGTGATAAATACAGAACTGAACTACAGCAATAACATTTAACCATATGCATCATCAACTGTCTTGTGCTATCTCCGTGTACTGAATAAGAGCCGTGTGAACCCTTATCTTTGAAAGAGGTGACATTTAATTTTTAGGCCTCTGTCAAATTTGAACTAAAAAAAAGATGAGATACAGGATTGCTTTACTGGATCTTTTTGAGAATAAAACATTTCAAAACACTTCCATGCACTTTTGTGGCTAATTAAACCTCTGGAATGTGTATCATACAAGGTTCTGAGTGTTTGTACTGTATCTAGCAACAGAATATCAGAATATCACTTACTCTCTAGTCCACGTCAAGTGAGCTTTTAATAGTGTTTAGGATGTTAACAAGCACCGCCCTACAAGCAGAAAGCTTCTGCAATCAGTCCTTCACAGAACCATGGCATACTGTATTATTTAATGACTTCAGCTACAGCTCATTCCTTACTACTATGAATAAAAGCCAGAGGCAAGCCACAGGCTAAAGTTGGGTGAAATGAGAACATGAACATGAACTTGGTGTAAACTGGATTTTTCTTGATACATAATAACAAAGCAGGAAACCACAGGAGGTCATTGTGCTTTTAGGTTGAACAAGGACATTCCTGCAGTCTGGAGGCTTCTCAAATCATAATATCATAAAATGAATTAGTTCAGACTTAATAAATGATCAGAAAGGTCACAAGTATCTCCACTGATTGGCTCACTAGAAAAATTAAGCAATCACTGCCATTTTCAAACGAGCATGCACATGGGAATCGTTTGCCATGTTCATCCTAAGTGAGGATAACTAAAAGAAGTCTTCCTTCTATTACACACAGTCCTCTTGAATGAACAATGAGCTTCACTTAATAAGACTGCCTCAGGCTCCCAAGACAAGTCAGGGCCACTAAGGGAAAGTAGTAGAGATTTAATAGATAGAAATACAGCAATTTAGACAGCTTCAAAAAAATAATTTTCCTTTGGAACAAATGTTAGACTTTTCATGCATGACATCACATTTTTCATTATTTCTCCATGCAAAGCCAGAATACAGAGTAACATCATGTTGGCCTGCACATGAGCTGGACTGGCTGCAGGGTTTGCAGATAAAGCTGAGTATGTTAGAATCAGTGCTATAGGCCAGTGGGGAGTACTTGCTCAGAATAATCCAAACAGACAGTGATGTCACAGGAGATCAAGTCTTTCTGGTTGAATTGGTTTCTCAGTGTCAGGGGAGAGGGGAAACTGCTGTGATTCACAACCAAAGAAAAATGCAAGAGTACAAAGTGAATTGTTTGTGAATGCAGGCATGGTTTGGGGCTTGAGAAAATGTTTTAGTATGTGTATATTTGCTTTTGTGTCTGTTTATAATGCATTTTGTCAAACGTATGGCATAAGTATTTGAAATGAGCAACTTATTACAAATTCCCAGTGAGATGGCTAGAAAGTTCTGCTTAAGGCCATGTGAAATCTACTCACTAGAGAGAAGCATAATGAAGTACATTATAGGAGGGTGATAGAACAATTACTGGGTTAACCCTGACCCACTAATCAGAATAAGCTTGCACCGTACCCAGTGGGAGGTCACAACACAGAATACATTTTGCATTGTCTTTCCCTTGTGCAGTTACACTAACACAATGCAAGCATTTTGTTTGATTATATGCTTACTATCTGTGAACAAATACTTGGTAGTATTGTAAACTATGATTTGTTAAAGTGTATTCATGTATTAAATTAATTTCCACTAGAGTAGCTCTTGAATGGGAACAATTCATTTTCTCTGTCGCATTCACTTACTCTTCCAGTCTAATCTTGTTTTGCAGATAATCAAATTACAGACAATTATTAAAATCAAGATATGGCTCGCTGCTTTAGCTTTTACACTTGTGCTATAAAAGTTTTATATTACAAACCAACACAAGCTCTTGGCAGAGAATTGTGGCATATGGGAGAGTGTGTCACTGCTAATAAGCATTCCATTCACTTGTGGCATAGTAACATGCTATTTCAGTTCTGTCTGATGTTGAGCCAGTTACCTGAAACCTCCGCACTCTTTGGATTATGTCTCTCGAATGAACAATAAAAATATTTGTTACTTGTATAAAATAAGTACCAGACCCTGCACACATTAGTAATTTCAGCCATGCAATATTACTACATCTCGTTATCTTGTACTATTGCATTGTGCAATAAAAATAGGCAGGTTATTGCCTTAACAAAGACATTCCTCTGCTGCTTATTCTATATATGAAATATGGTGTACATGTATTATAATGTGGAATACATGCAATGTAAAAAAATGGTGGCAACTGGTGGTCTAAATAGGAGAAACATATTTTACATGCAATCACTTTATTTTACTGCTCAAACATATCAGTAGGATTCCTATATCCCACCAGGGAATTTGTAGGTATTTGTGTTACCTAATACAAAAATCTTTGGTGTAGATTTATGCTTATTACGTTTTATGAGAAATCAATCATGTTCCTGATTTTGTGATTGACAGCTGATAACAAGGTTCTGCCCATTTCTGCCAAATATTCAACAGAGAAGTAATACTTCAACAGCAGGATAACTAAAAATAAACATAATTATCCCAATTTAATATATTTTTTAATTAAATTATTCTTAAAGCTGTCGTATGTGTAATCTTCACACTTGACTTAGCAGCCAATACATCTAACTACACTTGTTACCTTACTTCTTACAAACTACCTAGCCATGGGAGAGAACATTCACACAGAGACAAGAACTGGAGCTCATATTTGACCAATTTTACCTGCTGCACAAATACTACATGACTCAATGACTAAATTGAGTTAAGCATGTTTGCTGTAAACATGAAAAAATAGTAGCTCAGCTGCTGTGCAGTGTTGGAAAAGCAGCTGGCATATGAAGTTTCTCTGTGGCAACGTGAAAAAAGAAAGATAAAAGGTTTATAATTGTAATATGTCAGCAACATAATTTATCTAAAGAACAGTAAGCTTGATGTAAAAGTCTATTTTATAATAAACTACATCATATTTTTATGTATCGAAATTACATTTAATCATTAAACAGATGCTGTTATTGTAAAGCAAGTTAAAGGTAAGGGTTTGTGCCACCATCTGTTGAGGGCAGCTGAAGTGTCTTTTCACGCCAACAGAAGAATTCTGTGGCATAAGAAAGTCAGTGCAGATGTTAGTATCGTGATTATCTTGCAAAGTTGTTGGACCTTTGTAGAGGGCTGGTCATTAGCTTAACTTAAAGGCTATATGACGTGATACTTGCATGGAGAATGGAAGCAGATGTGATGGGATTCCCAGAACTAAACTGATAAGGCAATCTGAGACATGAGATTGTATAGAGACTCTATTGTAGAGTATATATATATATATATATTATAGAAACGAAATTATATGAAAGTTCAATTAACAAGTCTGAAAAAAGTCTATCAATGTATTTTTGGCTTCCATCAAACAAAAGTATCAGGTCCATCACTGTATTTACATAAATGGTACAAATTTCCCCTTCAAGGGTCATTACTGTATGTTAATATAATTTCTATAATTGTTGTGAATTTCCATCATTTAAAAACGCAGTGGCATTTACACGTTGTGTACATGGTAGTGTTCATTTATCAATACAAGTACTCTAAAAGCCTTTACAACTTCAAACAAGGCTTCAGGTGCAAATATATAAAAATTAAGTTTTAATAGTTAAACATTTTACCTTTAAATAAACGAGAGGCTTATGTTTATCTGGCATAGAAAAAATAAAACACCAAAAGACTATCACTACTATACACTGCTCACAAAAATTAGGGAATATTTCAAAATGAATATGAAGTGATTAAAAAAGAATAATTTGATTTGAATTTTTATTAAACAACAACATCTGGAAGGCAAATGACAAGTCAAAGAAAGTTGTTCTATAATGCAAATGAGATGCAAAAACAATGTTTATTTAATAGGAGAAAATGCACTATATAAAAGGCTGAAAGCTTCTGAACGGTCCTTGATCTTAAAAGTGGACATCCTGCATTCTGCCCTTGCAATGCCCCCGTTACACAATTTGCATGAATGTGAAGCTTGGGGAGCCATAGGACATCTTGAAGCTGTTCAAATACTGACAACAGTGGCAACAACATTTGGAACATCCCAAAGATTACCAGACTTACCAGGAATCGCTTTTAAAAGACTGCAACAGTACGAAGAAAACTAGCGCACCTCTACCACAACAGCAAGAAATGACCACAGCTTGCTAGCTAGCTTGCTAACTTGCAACCCTAGCTTATTGGCAAGGGCGAGCAGGTGCAGCAATACAACAGAGTTGCAAGGAATAAAATTAGCATAACAAATTAAGTGTACATTTTAATCTTTTCTTTCTTTAAATGTATCCCATTTGCTGTGATGAAACCATGCAGTAAAGCTGGCATGGACTCCACAAGTTTGTGCAAAACAGTAAACTGAAACAAGTTTCACAGGTTTAAGTTATCAAAAAATGTATGTACTACTCACTGTACTACAAGTATGGATTAGACGTTTTGATTTGAGATTGGAATGCACTGCTTGGACAATATTTCAATGGGAAAAAGGCAGTCTAAATCGTAAAGGTTTATCCCTAAATGGTCAACCTTGTGCAATCCTACAGAAAAAAAACATGGCTATTTCCAGGCTATCTCAGAACTACCATAGAAGACAAGATCATGACAGGTTTGAAATAATGGAATAACCGGCATAGTTTCCTAACTTATACCACATAATATAGGAAAGGCGTGAACATACAAAAATAGTATTAATACACTGTGTTAAAATTTACTCTCAATATGACCTGTTCATATGTCTTAAACCTTCCAAACAAGAAATATCATTTCATTTATTTTACCTTGCCTTACACTCCTAAATAAAATCCGTAAATAAAAGGTTTTCTAACTTTGGTCGAGAACTTGGCTGGCTTGTACAGTTATCTGACCTTACACCCTTGATATAAATTGGAATCCCAACTTTAAGCCAGGGCTTACTTTTCTACAGCAATGCCTGACCTCACAGGCATTTTCCAAAATATATTGCAACATGTTCTCAGAATAGAATGCTGTTAAAGCAGTACAGCTGAGGAGCATTTACGCTGGGATTTTGAAATAAAAACAGTAAAATAAAACCTCTTTTTAATGCAGCTTTGGAAGCTGCTTGTTAACTTGGCAACTGGGTGTCATACAGGTCTACAGTAGTCTATAGATTAGAAGTTTTAATATTCGAATACTCACACATACAAATCTGTGTTGCTGTAACTGTGTTGTTTTAGTTAAACACTTCCAACCCCTACACCTTATTACCTTAGTAATATTTGTTTGTTCAGTTGTTTAATATCACATCAGCATCAATAGCCATTCACCACAGTAGCAAGGCGACATCAATTCCAAATACATTTACACTGGCCAATTGAGAGCAACCAGTTAACCTAATGCATGTCTTTGGAAGGCATGTGTTTGGGTCCTCATATCCCAGCACTTTTCAGGTAATGCTGTCTTTCTAAGAACATTTTGTCCTCACAAGCATAGTTACACGCACAACCTTACCCTTTACCGCAGCAACACAATATAGATTATCTCCTATAACGTATACGTGTGATATGTGATGAAGAATAGAACGTGCTTGAATTGTGATTACTGTTAAACCACGCCAGTTTATAAAACTACAACAATGGCAGGAATGAATGGTTGGGAAATGAACTCTGTGCTTGCTTTCTTTGGACCTTGTGGACTCTAGAATTGCCTTTGATCTAATGTGGGGGTTCTATTCCCTGGCACATTTCTACACCTAACATATGGCGAATTAAGCCTTCATAGGTCTGTACAAATTTTCCATAAGCAAAGACTATACAGTATCTTTATATTCCATCATCGTGTTCGTTGTTTGTGTGGGTTGCAATAACTGACACGATTTGGTAAATATATTTTATCTAACCAACCCAAACCTTTGCCCCATGGTAATGTAACATAAAGGTAAAAACTCGGATATGTAGTCCTTATTTTCGTACTTTTACACGAGTATTGAAACGGCTAATGCTTATATCATTTGTATCATTTGTTCATCCCAGAAAGTGCAAAAATATAATATTTGGCACTTCTACATATGTTCATTAAAAGCAATACTTGACGCTTAGTGAGTCTAGATATTAATATATCCCTTGATATAACTGACAATAATTCGAATTCGAAAAGCAAAATATTGATGTAATGTATTTCAACAGCGCTTTCTGACCTCAGTGCCCACCTGCACAACTCGTGCACAAACCGTTGACGCTTCACAGCAAGCTGCGCCGCTGGAGCAGTGACCACATTCATTCTCCTGTCCTGAGAGCTTTTAAACCTCCTTTAAGAAGTGACCTACCTGCATTTCTGAGCTTCTTATTCCTGTAGACAGAGAAGATGACCAAAAGATTCCCCAGTATGTCGACCACGATAGTGAAGATGAGCACGCACCCCAGAGTGGTGGAGAGCCACGGAGGACGGCTGAGGGTGAGCTCATGAGGGAACAGCGAGGAAATGTTCTCAAATCGACTGCCATTCGTGCTCATTTTAAACCTTACTTTTTAGTCCTGAGCATCACGCACATATGTTGCTTCCATAGCAAAGCGTATGTGCTTGTGTGTAAACGCTCCTAAAAGCGCGTCTTCAGCGCACACTCTGGCTCGGCGTTCAGCACGTGCGCTGGCACTTTTATAGTTTTGGAGCGACTTCACGTTGATGCTGTGTGATAACTCAGGCGGTGAGTTAAGTTCTTCCTAAATAGCGAGCCTCCTCATTAGTGTAGAAACGCTGCCCCGCCGTGGAAGATCATAAAACTCGCAACTATTTTCTTTTTCATTCGACTCTAAACCACACGTTCACTTTCAGGGCTGCTCACCTGCCCATTCAGACTTCTGAAGTCCATTCAGAATTCTTTCAGTTCATCATTCATAAATAGGATGCTGGGTGTATAATTAAAAAAAACAATACAGTCAACAACACTTATGGCGCTTCCAGGTTTATTGTTGCAAAGTGTAAATGTATGAAATGTACAAAATGTATGTTATGTATGTATTACATTTTCACTTTA
>JAVSBV010033416.1:0-11549 GCA_033117975.1 Parotocinclus spilosoma | reverse complement strand
TCTCCACATCATTGCATTCAGTTTTTATTCACAATTTGTTTAGTGTCCCAACTTTTTTGGAATCCGCTTTGTAGATCTTTTTGAAAACTTTATTTATTTCAAATGTATTTTTTAGTGAATAAAGTTTATAAGCAACAGTAGTTCTTGTTTGTACGTTCGCTATTCGTGTAAATTGTACAATAAAGGTTTAATAGACATTTAATATGTTACATAGCAAGTCCCATTTCCTTTATTTCTTATTCTAAAAGTTCTACTTCATTCTAAAAAAAAACATTTAAACTCCCATCTGCATTCAGAGAAGTCAACATAATATGACATATGATTCCTAATATATGATTTCGGTTTGATTGGGCCATCCTGTTATTTGCAGATTGGCAGTGCTTTTCCTCTATGCTGGGTTTGGCTAAAGACAATGTACTCAGGTGTGATAAACCACAGGTATAGTATTTTTTTTTTAAAGGGGGCAATCACTTTTTCACACAGGAACATGTAGGTTTGAATTTTCTTTCTCCCTTAATAATAAACACTTTCATTTACAAATTGCATTTTGTACAAACATGCAAAAAAA
The DNA here is from genome assembly GCA_033117975.1 of Parotocinclus spilosoma. Classification (NCBI taxonomy): domain Eukaryota; kingdom Metazoa; phylum Chordata; class Actinopteri; order Siluriformes; family Loricariidae; genus Parotocinclus; species Parotocinclus spilosoma. The sequence goes on along the minus strand of JAVSBV010033416.1, from coordinate 10,981 downwards.
CAGGAAATGAGGAAGGGGGCAAACCCTTTTTTACACCAATGTAAAATATGCAATATGACAATAAATAATATGACATAATATTGCACATTTAAATTGTGCGGAGTAACACAGTTTGATAGTTCGATTATACAGTTTACTGGCCACAGGTAGGAATGACGTACTGTGGCGCTCAGAGGTGCATTTTGGAGGATAATGAATAATATTTACATTTATATTTGATAATAATATATTATGTTTACATACAGAGATGCTTTAAAATATGTGCTTAAGAATCTGAAAAGTGGATAAGATATAAAAGTGAATAAAAAGGTTTTTTTAAATGAAAATGTATTTATTAAGGAAAAATATACAATACTGCATAACTGTGAGTGGCAAAATGATGTGATCCTCAAGAATGAGCAAATAATTTAATAAAGTGAAATTAGATTTAGGTGTTTGTTGATAACATTCCGGTGTGAGTGGACACACTATTGTGCCCAACAAAGAATCCTACAGCAGCTTAATTAAGCTATTCTTAAGACCTTTCTCACATTGAATAATGTTAATGCTACACCATTAAAAGAAGTGAACAACAACAGTGTGCATGGAAAGGTACAAGTAGAAAGCCACTTCTCTAAAAAGTTTTTTTCTTTTTGTAAAAAATGTATGTAAGTGGCAAATAAACATGGAGGTGGTTTTATAGTCATGGCTGATCTGTGTATAGCAGGTCTATAATATACACCAATTAATAGCTCACTTTTATCAATTCTTATTTTAATATGTTAGAACTGATTAGTCATGTTTATGTGATTGAATATAGTGTTAATATAACCCTAACAAATTAACCTCTTGTATATTATTCTCATATAAATTTAGAATGAATTAGCACCTCTTTTTTCATTCATGAAGCTGCCTGACATAGTTTAAGTGTAATGTTTCACCTCTACTCTCCCTCTCACTGGTATCTTGCCAGGGGAGAGTATGTTATCATCAGTGCTATGTTTGGGACTGTATCAGGTCTCCACGCTGTTCATCATTGGTCCATCCACTGGCACCGCCACCTCCTCCCCTGTAGTTCTAGCACCACTTGAGGACGAAGCCACATGCGACAGAAACATCTCACCAGCTTTGGTTTCCATCTGACAACATAACCAGTAGCGTGCTCGGAAAGCGCAAGAAAAACACGAGGAGTCTCCTACTGAGGGAAAGTATAATTCAACAAGATATATTACCTCATTTGGATAAGTTGATTTTTTTTTTTTTGACTAATTATGCACTCCCTAAAGTATATGCGAAGTCTGGCGTGTGTGTTACTTATTAGAGAGGTCGGGAAATCAGTAAGAGTCAGAAGCAGAAATTATTACTTTCTGTCAAAAAGATTTGCTCGGCTGCTATGTACGAGCGCATCGCTTCATCAACACCCGCGTCATCAGCACGTAATCATGGCTACAGAGAAAGGCGTGGACAGGTAACGGAAGGACCTTCCATTTTGCATAATAAATACTAGATTGCTCACAAAAGTATGTGGGTGTTTAATTAACTTTTGTGAGCAATATATTTTGTTATTAGTAGTTCGCACTGTTAAGGGTGGTCAGGTTTTTCAACATGCCCTTTATGGTGGTATACCGTCTCAGATATAGAGTGATACCGAGTATAGCTAATACGAATATTATTGTGTGTATTTGAATGTTGTATAAGTTTTGTGACGTTACACATAGTTATAAATAAAAACAGAGTAGTCTGTCATATGCTGTGTTATGAATGCAGGTCGACCAGCAAGATTATACTAGCTCCATGTGCCATGTTGGTCAGCTTAGCTCTTTGTTGGTAACGGTGGTTGACCAGCATGCTGACCTTTTTTTTTTTTATTAGCTGGGAGACTACCATCAAAAAAATCAAATAAATGAATGAATTAATAAAGCTAAAACTTTTATTTTCAGAACTTGTTCAGTATGGCCAATTTACGTGTACTGTGTACTGTACATAAACCATGTACGAGCCCAGTTGCAATGAAGTTGTGTAAAACATAAATAAAAACAGAATACGATGATTTGCAAATCCTTTTCAATCCACATTCAATTGAATATACTACAAATACAAGATATTTCGTGTTTAAACGTATCAACTTTATTGTTTTTAGTGCAAATATTTAATTCCAAAAGAGTTGGGACAGGGGCAACAAAAGACTGGGAAAGTTAAGCAATGCTAAAAAAATGCCACAGGTGTCACAGGTGAGTGTCATGAATGGGTATAAAGGGAGCATCCCGAAAAGGCTCAGCAGTTACACAAGCAAAGATGGGGCAAGGTTTAATACTTCGTGAACAACTGCGTTAGGAAAAAGTCCAACAGTTTAAGGACATTTTCAATCATGCAATTGCAAGGAATTTATTGATTTCATCATCTACAGTCTATAATTTCATCAATAGATTCAGAGAATCTGGAGAAATCTCTGCAAGTAAGCGGCCAGGCCAAAAACCAACATTGAATTCCCATGACCTTCAATTCCTCAGGTGACATTGCATTAAAAACCATCAATATTCTGTGACAGATATTACAACATGGACTCTTCAGAAAACCATTGTCAGTTAACACAGTTTATCACTCCATCTACAAGTGTAAGTTAAAAGTCTACCATGCAAAGCAAAAGCCATTTATCAACAACACCCAGAAACATCGCCAGCTTTTCTGGGCCCAAGCTCATATGGATTGGACTGACACAAAGTGGAAAAGTGGCCTGCGGTTTGTCGAGTCCATAATTCAAATTGGAAAGTTGAAAAATTGAAAGTTTTTGGAAATCATGGACGCCGTGTCCTCCGGGCCAAAGAAAAAAAGGACTGTCCAAATTGTTTTAAACGCAAAGCTCAAAAGCCAGCATCTCTTATGGTATGGAGGTGTGTTAGTAACCATGGCATGGGTAACTTGCACATCTGTGAAGTTATCATTAATGCTGAAAGGTATATACATTTTGGAGCAACATCCAAGCATTGTCTTTTTCAGTGACGTCCCTGCTTATCTATCAAGACAAATGCCAAGCCACATTCTGCACGTGTTACAACAGCGTGGCTTTGTAGTAAAAGTGTGTGGGCACTAGACTGACCTGTTTTGGAGTGCAGACCTGTCTCTTTTATACTGGAAATATATGGAGCATTATGAAGCGCAAAATACAACAACTGGACTGTTGAGCAAATGAAGTTGTACATCAAGCAAGAATGGGGAATCAGGAATTAGCAGATTTATTGATGTATTGGTGCAAATGAAGTAGCACATTATGTAGTGTGCAAAATAAAACACTCCAGTTAAATAAACAAAACACAGCCATACCACAGAATGTCATGTTTTTTGTCTCTGAGCAAGGCCCTTAGCCCACAATTTCTTGAATTGTAAGACTGTATTAATTGTAAGTCGTTCTGGATAAGGGCGTCTGCTAAATACTGTAAATATAAATATATATATATATATATATTGTGGTTAACCTAATTTGTTATGGGTCTGGTTTCTTGTTGTGTTAGTAAAGTTGCAGAGTCTGGCCTGGAGGATCTTCTGTTTTACACCATCACCCAAGGAGAGCAGAAGATCTCTGTGGGACGCTTCATTAGTGTATGTCATACAAAGAGCAGTTATATGTTTAGAAATGTTTGATGTACATGTGTTAATTGCTTAACTAGTCGCCTGACATGGAGTAAATAACACACTGCATACAGTAGATACAGCATGCAAACTCATGTAGCTATCTAATTTGTTAAGGATAGTGTATGTGTGCATGTTTGTTTCTATGTATGTCTCACAAAAATTAGGGGAAATTTTATTATAGTATAGTTCATTTAAAATTACACAGGTGACAGGGAAACCACATAATGCACTTGATCTTATTATGATATTCAGTTTTAGAACTATGCATGTGGTGAGGATGATGACTGCTGTGAACAGCCCATTAGCGACTTTATCCACTGACCCTTTTCTCTGTCCACAGCAGGCTGCTTAATTACAGTCATGTGCTTCCCCCATTTAAATCTTCCTTACTGTTCACTCGCTTTTTGGGTCTTGTCTTCTCTTTCTGGTTGGTTCCTGTTCCTGGCTCATGTAGTTCCTGTCACTCCTGTTTTAATTTGTATGCTCTTGTTCTGTTGTCATGTCTGTTGCTCTTGTTACAGTTTGTTTAGTTCATTGCTTTTCCAGTTTTATGTACTGTTCCACGTGGTGTTCCTTGTTAACTGTTGATTGTACCTGCTTTAGAGCTCAATGTTAGCTGGAAGTAGTTAAATTGTGTTAGAATTCCCTGTTAGCCCCGTTCTGTGTTAGCATGGCCTTGTGTCTGTATTTGCCTCTGTGTATTCAAGTCCTCTCTCTCTCTCTGTTTACACTCTGTTCCTCATCATGCCAATGTGCTGTATTCAGCATATCTGTTTTCATTATAAAGCACTTGCACTTATGTCTGGCACGTCTTCTTCCCCCTTGCTGGGCGTGACAGTGGTATTGTGATCCAGATGAGACAGCTGCTCAGAGTGTTATAGTTCTTTACCAAAAACTGTGAGCAGACACTGTTGATTAAAGCTGCCCATTAGTTTTCATAAAATATAAATCAACCCTGACTTGGGAAATGTGCTGAAATTAGACTTATAAGAACATGTTATTTTTACCCCATGTTATGGGTGTTCATGCAGTGGCATTTGATACAAAAGGCCCAAATGTGTACAAGTCATGAATTTCAGCTTTAGTGAAGCTCTTACCTTTGTTGTGTCCAGGTCATTGTTGTGCTTATTCTGGGTTAGTAGTATTTATGCTCTCTAATGTAAAATTCAAGTTAAATTCTTTCATGTTTTAGGAAACTTGAAATTTTTCCTCTAGAAACCGTCTATATTTTTTTTTACATTCAAATCATTTGTCATATGTTTTGGCTCTTTTGGTTCTTTTAATTGCTTCAGGTTGCTTTAAAATCTCACATATCAACTGTTAAATGTATGACATCCTTTTTCGCTAATGCCTGCTGTAACTTTCTCCAACCTTGTGTGTCTATATAATAGCAGATTTTTCAGTCAACGTATACTTTTATTTTGACTGTTTACTGCATGTGTGTTTCTCAGGAATTGGAGAGCACAGGACTCTTGATCTCTGACCCACGACTGAGAGACTGCATGCAGCAGCTTCACCAAGTAACGCACAAGTCTGCTGGCACAGCAATGATGGATCAGGAGCTCTTTCGGAAGTATGTGTATTTATTTGAGCATGTGTTTTCATAAGCATATTAACAGATAATATACCATGTGGGAATGTGTCTACTGGCAGAGATTTCACTATGCTCTTTGTACCATGGTAGTATGCTACACTATTGGGGCTGTAAATATCTCTAACAGATTGGGAAGGGCTTCATTATACAATATCCATGGGAGTGATCCAAGGAAGCATTGCAGAGGAGAGTGAGATTTCATGCCTCCTCCAGACCAGCTGAAGACACAAAGCTTGTAATTAAAGGGTAAATTTTACTTGGTTTAGAACTCTAGGACTGTGCAAAAATAAACTCTGCACAAGCCAGCTTTTCTTCTCCTTTACCATAATATATGCAGGTCAGTGGTCATCTTATAACTAAATTAATAACTAGAAGCGATTGTACACAAGCAAATCAGTACAAATAAATTATTGCATGTGCCTGGTTTCTACTATGGCATAATATTATATCATATTATAAAAGGCGAACTATGCACAGTGCATTCCAGCAGTCTGACTGTGCTAAGCATTAAAAAAGAAAGCATAAGAATGATCTCAGGTTGCTAGAAAAAGGTAGGCCGCATGACAAAAACATTAAGCGATGGAAACAGACTCTGCATCCAAGGTATGTAAGGCAAAGCCACAAGTACTTTAGCGGGGTAGCATTACAATGCCTTTAAAGGGGAGCAAAATACCAGAAATGTATGTAGAATGCCAAAGGTTTTTGGAAAAAATACACATTTTTTACCCATAATAGCTTACAGGGAGAAGAGCCAAGGAAACCAGACCAGTGACATCACATTGTCTGTATTAAATTGGGAGAAATCCCAATATCAGAGCATAATTGTGGGAGCATAAAAAGGTCTGGGAATGTAGGAAGTAATACAGTCTAGAAACATTAAAAAAACTCCAATGTCTCCAAGTGTACAGCAATGTGTAGTTGTTTTTCCTGAATATTTGTGTAGTGGGTTGGACAACTGATGTCAATACTATTTGAACATTTCTTCCTTAAGCATCAAGCCAGTGTAAATTTAAAGAGATGACCTGCAGTGCTGAATTCCACAACAGTGATCTGTGAAAGAGCTAATCGTCACTCAGAAACAAGCTGGGTTATTTATACAACCAACTGGCTAGGTTAAGCTAGATAAGTCTGGGGTTATTTTAAAGTGACCCAGCCTTTGGGGAACTTTAACCAAACCCAGCAGCTGGATTGTCATCACAACTCAGCGTTTGTATTACTTTTCTTCACTGGAACATAAGAAGCACATAGCGCTTGGGTTAACATTGCTGTAGGAGCGTCTGTGCAAAGGAACCACCGCTTTGGACAGTTTGGATTCTCCGGTCACAGTAAGTACCTTATTTTTTGTTATGTTAGGTTGCCAGATTACACAGGTATTACTAGGTGGCGCTGGTAAATATATCTTTAGGTATCATTATATTAAGCAAAACAATATCAAAAGTTATACAAAAGACACAAACAATGCAGTGATGGTAACTTTTCTCTGATATTAGAAACAGTAAGTTTTGTAAATTATTGTTGGCTAACTAGTAAATTTCTCTTTATGGTTGAGTAAAGGAGTTAGAGTTAGAGTAATGCATTAAGAATGTAATGAAATGGATAGTGTACACCTTTACAACTGCTGACATTTTGACTTTTTAACTTTATTAAGTACAATTAATATTAATTATATGTGAACGCAGAACAGGAGACACAATTTATAGGGTTGTTAACCTGGAAATAGACAAACTGTAACATTTGAGGCAACGAAGGTGCTTTCAATTCAGTTTGTAAACCTAACATATCATTAATTGTAACTATTAAGGAACTCAGTGTTATCATTTTATTAAGGTGTGTTTTTTTTGTTTTCCTCAGCTAGTCAAACTGCAAATGAAGAACAACAATACTACAGAGAAGACTGCTATGGTTCAAATTGTTACCTGGAAGTTTGTTTAGTTTGTTTTGCCTCTGCAGTTTGTCAGTTTGTTGAGTTAGTGTGGTGTTTTAACTCAAATCAGGTAAAAGTTGGGACAATTGATATAGTTAAGTCATAGTTGAAGCTTTTCTCTTTTCAAAATTCTCAACACATTCTCTATAGGGGACAAGTTAGGACTGCTAGCAAGCCACTCCAGTACCTTCCACATCCTTTCCATTGTAACGTGTTCAGCATGTGTGGGTGTCTCTGTGAAAGATGACGTCTTGAAGCAGCATATGTTGCTCTAAGTACTTTGCTTCTATTACAGAAGTGTAAATGACCTCTACCAAGGGCACTGACAAAGACCCATACCATAACAGACCCTGGCTTTTAGACTTGGACTTGACTCACTGAAATTCCTCCTGATTATGCACTGTAGAGGGAAAATATATTTGTTGACTGGTGATCCATTTCCAATATTTCTTCACCAAAGACTGTTTATAATCACAGCATTATTGAGTTTAGTTTTTTTCTTTGATCCTGTCCTGCCTTGTGTGTTTATTAGCAAATTAAACAAAGTTGACCAGACATGTAATATAGAGCCCTGTAACCCAGACACAGCTTCCACCATAAGGAGCACTAAGATTTGGGTAATTTGGTATAACGCCTGTACACTGCTCACAAACATTAGTAGATATTTTAAAATTAATATGAAGCGATTATAAAAGAAGCATTTAATTTCATTTTATTAAATAAGATTTGTAAGATTGAATAATGAAAAGTCAAAATAATAATATGCAAATATTATTATATTATATATATTTGCAATAATTATGCAAATGAGATGCAAACTCACTTATTATGATTGATTAGCAAGTGAAATATTCATAGGGGTTTACAAAAGCATGTCAGCTGGAAAGAGTGCCACACATTGACTGGTCAGTAAGGTATACTGTAACAATAACTGTTAACTTAACTCTGTAACAATAGTTCACAACTTGCCAGAGACAGAATATAACATAGAGGCTTAGAATTGGGAACCTGTGCTCAACCAACGAAACCAGTCTTGTTTGTGTCCCATTAATATAACTGACATTGAAAGCCCATCTCCAGGTTCTGGCACCTATAAAGCCCAGTATTATTGGTTACGTATGATACTGTAAATCCAGGTTGACAAGGCAAGATCCTGACTATTAATGTTCTTTGGGGTGGGACCTGAATCTGTAAAAAGAGCACTTTGTGTTGTCATGTGGGAACACTCCTGGTCTGATCTAGCGCAACAGACCTAGCCCCACAACTTGGCTTAAGGAAGATGGTGTTTACCATAAGCTGAGGAGATATGCTACAATTTCGCCAAAAGCAGCCAAGTCTTAGTGCTCCTTGGCGGGTCATAGACACCGTTTAGGGTGCCTAAAAATTACAGTTATAACCTCTAGCCTAATTTTTGCTTACAGTGTTTGAGCTGTACTGTGTTAGGTACATGAATGCCATGCAACGCTTAAATTGCACATTAATAAACAAAAACTGTAAAATCATCATGTCAAAAATATTTATCACATTCCATTTTAAATAGATATAGTTTGGGGAATGCAGTTAGTAGTACAACTGATGTAAAACATTTTCAAATTAATTTGAAATAATACTTTATTACAGACTATATATTGGCTTTATTTAAGACATCATGTAACAGGAACTGGAACACTATGGTGGCTCCGTGGGTAGCATCGCGTGTCCTCCATTGTTCACGTTGGTTTACTCTGGGTACTTTGGATTCCTCCCAAGTTCCAAATACATCCATGTTAGGTTAATTGGTGTCTCTAACGTGCCCATAGTGTGTGAGTGGGAATATAAGTGTGTCTGTGTGTGTGCCCTACGATGGATTGGAACCCTGGGGTTGTTTCTGCCTTGTGCCCTTTGCTGCTGGTTAGGCATTGTATCTTCTGTGACCCTGTCCAGGAACAAGTGGATTAGAAATTAAGTGAGTGAGTGACAGGAAGTGAAGAAAAAGCATTTACAAGACCTGTTTTATTGCACATCGCCCTGTGACATATAGCGGTACTTCACAAACTGCACATACAGTATGTGAGCTGTACTGTATTAAGTACATGGAATAGATACACGTCTGCGAATTCAAGCATGAGTACGTGTGGGTGCGTGTGTGTTCACTTTCTGTATAATTATGTAACTCAGTGATGAGCTAGTAAGGTAAGTTGTTAAATAAAGCTTGTTCTGTCATCTGATCCCAGAGTTAGTTCCTTTAATCAACTATAGTACATACTTTTAATGTATGCAAATGAACATATTTCAGCTCTCAATAACACCTCTCTCATTAAATGCTTTGTGACAGAAAAGGTTGACCATTGGTCATATCACATGATTCTCTTATTTTCTAAATGTAAAGAAATGAATACAGCATTTGCAGAGAACAACAAAATATGAAAAACTTAATGATACACTTCATAAAACTTAACTTGCAAATAGGTAGGAGATTTTACAAACATGTTAGACACTCTGGAAATTGTTGCACTTGTCAAATTTTATGTTGAATGTTTCCTCGATAATGTGTAGAAATAGATTACAGAAGCTGCAATTACAAGACATGCAATTTGACCAGAGTTAAAGTCAAACCCATTACCTGATAGCTATTTGTGAAAGTGTGTTTGTAATTGTCTGTATTTAAATGTAAATTTGTTCTTTTTTTGTAGAATTGCTGGAAGTAATATTGTACTGCTAACTCAAGCTTTCCAGAAGAAGTTCATTATCCCTGAATTCATGACATTTACATCTAATATTAATCAGCTGTACTACAATGCACAAACTAATCAAGGAGGCCAAGTGAGTCTCACACACCCTCTCACTCTTTCTCACTCACACACACATGCACAGTGGTATTTATACATTCATTGGTAACCTTGGCTCTGTGGTTGTATATGTGTTCACAGGTAGCTAACTACATTCCTCAACTAGCTAAATTTAGCCCTGATCTCTGGGGCGTTTCCTTGTGTACAGTTGACGGTCAGAGGTGAGAAATGGTCTTTTAAATGCACTTTTGTTTCCATGCTTAGTATCATTTAGATTTTTTAAATTCTCTTCCTCTTTTCAGGCATTCTATAGGAGATACGCGAGTGCCATTCTGTTTGCAGTCATGCATGAAACCACTTGAGTATGCTCTGGCTATCCATGAATTTGGGACCGAGTCTGTACATTCACTTGTTGGGAAAGAGCCAAGTGGCCTCAAATTCAACAAACTGAGTCTAAATGAGAATGGTGAGAAAAAAATACATACATACATACATTTTTGGATGACAGTGAATTACACTGTATCATATAACTGAAACATTTACAGAAGGAGGACTGTCAAATCAATTTACAACACAAAATGTTCAGTAATTATACACAGATGTATACAATTTCAAAGTAATTATCAAGATTGGGCCAAGAATGGGAGGCAAATGCAGGAAGCCTTTGTTTATTACAAAAATACACAAAAACCAAAGCAGGGAAAAGAAGAACACACAGAAAGGCAAGCTTAAGGAACAAACAACATGGGAAAAAAAACAGAGAACAGGAACTTGGAAAAAAAACAGTAATCAGGCATAAAGAGAACAACACAAAGAAACAAAGAAAAGCTATGTGATTTTGCCGCCAGTGGAACGAACAGGGAGGCTAAATGCATCAGGGCTGATGACAGAGACTATGGAACAGACCAGTGAGATCAGAAAGTGGAAAAGTGATTGCGCGGTAATATGTGATGACACAGCAGCATAAGGCATCATTTAGTTGGTATAAAACGACCTGAAGAAATAAACTCAGATAACACTGGTCAACAAATTTTCAAAAGTTGTTTGTTTCTGAAATGAAATGAGTCATTCCCTAATGATTTTTAT
>JAVSBV010033395.1:0-11550 GCA_033117975.1 Parotocinclus spilosoma | reverse complement strand
GAAGCATAATACTGTAAAAAACAAGTTCTTACTAAATTCCAGTCAATGTTTGAAGAACTTATCCAGTGTGATTTGACACGCTTTTGTTGTGGCTAAGTGGCGACTTGTGGCTTGTTTTTTTGTGGTAAATGGAAATGTTAGGCAAAGACCTGTAGGTGGCAGTAGAGGGCTGGGGAGAAACTTGAGAGTTTTTGGGTAATAATGCCAGAGACGAAGAGTTTATTCACGGATATTACATCCACCACCAGGGTAATCCTGGATCAGGTCTGGGGCTGGGAGAAGCAAATCACCTGGGCGACACACCTGAGGGAGTAGAGGCCGGAAGGAGGAGGGAATCTATAATATAAGCATATAGTACCTTGCATGAGTTTTAGGTTTTAGAGATTTTTAAATTGCACTTTGTAGTTTTACAATTACAGACTGTAGTTCGTCTGTTTCTTTACATACTCAGTGTGCTTCCTAACAGTCAGGACTCCCACAGATCAGGTACTACTGTATTTGGGCAGTGGGTCATTCTCGGCACTGAGACTGAAACACCGATGTGGTCTTGGTCTGCTAGTGTGTGTTTTGCTGGTACGGTTGGACCAGACACAGCAGTGCTGCTGGAGTTTTTGCATACTGTACTCACTCACTGGGCATGCTGTCACCTTATAGACGTAAAGTCAGAGACAAGAGATGTGTACAACTGTACAATGCTTAGATGATGTTGATGGTTGGACATTTTGTTTGGTGGTCTATTTTCATAGTGTTGAACTCCAGCAGCACTGCTGTGTTAGTGTCCTCATGTCAGTGTCACAGCAGTACTAAAAACGATTCACCACTCAAAATAATACTTGATCCATTAGTGTCCTGACCCTTAAAGAACAGAGTCAAGGAGGCAATCAGGGCAACAGTCTGTAATTATAGCACTAAGTACAACATGGTTAGTGGAACTGATCAAATGGACAATAAGTGTAACAATAAGGAGGTGTTCTGTGAGTACACAATGTTTCTCGATTGGAGCTTCCCTGTAGGCAAATTAGACCCTGGAGGGCGGCATAAAATTAATTGAGCAAGTGTTCTGTGGATCTGTTTTGGTGGGAAACATTAAAATGAGAAAATTGAGTGATCTGAGCTTTGAACGACGCATAGTCGTTGGTACTAAACTAACTGCACTAATTGCATTTTTTTCATGCATTGTTCTTGAGAGAATACAGAATATGGCGTGATCAAAAATAAAACATCCTGCAAAACGGGATCCTGTGGACGTAAACAACTCGTTGATCAAAAGGGTCAGAGGAAGAGGTCCAGAATCATTCTGACAAACAGATGATGATCATCCAAGCCCACTGCAAGCAAATACCATGCCGGTGCTCCAGCGCACAACTCCTTAGCACGGATGGGATTTATGAACAGACCCCCAGTTTAAGTTCCATTAAAGGCCTAAGGGAAATTCAAGTGGGCAGAGGAGCACAAAAACTGGATCACTGAGCTTGGTCAGATGGATCCAGATTTCGGTTGCACACAGGTCATGACCTGAGGCTGTTAAGGTGCCTTCCGTCATAATGCTACCCAAAGAGACAGGTACTGGACACAGCAAAAATCATGAATGGATTCTTGGTGTGTTTGGATTGGTCCGGACCCAAGGTGGAATGACGTGTTCACAGCTAACGACCCCAAATGGGTAAAGTACACCGGCGTCGGATTAACTAAACCAAATGATGTAGGTGTTAGCGCACCCTCAATGACTGGGATGTCATGCTTGACTTGTAGAGCTCCTACAATCAAAGACAATATTATACCGTATATAGTGTTAGAACTGAGAAATGTTATGGTGTTAGCTAGACTGGAATGGAAATTCCTGTGTAAGGATAAGTGGTTATACAGACAAAGTACATTGTTAAAGTAGTTCACGCCAGATGGAGATCCATAAAACTACAAAGCGGGTCCATCCATAATGGTAGTTATAACATGGCATGGTGGAGCATTTTCTTCTTATTTTTAATGTTTAGATTCGACTAGATTAAATTCAACTTTGGGTTCATTGTGCCCAGTAGAGGTACACAGCCAATGCAGTGCAGTTAGCATCGAACACAGGGATGGGCAAACTACGACCCGGGGGCTGTATGCGGCCCGTTAAGCTTTTTAATCCGGCCCCCCAAATTAGAATAAATTATAATGTTAAACCTTGATCATGTTTTATTTTTCCTGCAACTCTGGCGTTTCTCGACAGATGAGACACTGATACACGGACTTTTGTTGAGCTATGCTGTCTTATGCTGCATTCAAGCGGCGTCTGAGGATCCGTATTGCCGAGTTGTATTTCCGAGTGAGAAAGTAATTTTTCCGAGCATTCCGACACCATATGAACGCAGCGTTACTCGATGTTTTCCCTCTTTGACAGCTCAACCCTTTTGTAATAATGAGCTAATAAAAAAAAGAAAAGTGGTCAGAGAATGTCGAGTATTTAATAACTAAATATTGTAGAGTTAATCACACTTTGGGTATGTATTTGTCTGTGTGCGCTGTTAAGTGTTCATGGAGCATGCAGGACTTATGGGTGTGTTTGTGGGTGTGGTTTGTGTGAGTGAGGCACGCCTCACTAAAGTTACCATCTTCGAGAATATGTTCACTGTATATGTGGCAGTGTTTAAGATAAGCAGTGGTTATAAAAGCTATGATAAAGGTTGGTGTGATTGACCGCGCTTTGCTTCCAATAAAGAGCTTGGAAAGAGTAAACCTGTTCACGCTTTCATTCTCGATCTGGTTTTTCTTCCCCGACGCTCCAATAGTTTTTGCTGAACACCGATCGACCGCTGTAGACCTGCTATGCAAAAAGACTGTTGTGGTTTTCAAATAGTATAATATCACTTTACCACAAAAGATGCCAACTATGCTGGCAAGCAGTCACAGATAAAATGGGAAGCTACTCATTTACAGGCTCAACAAACTCTTTTAAAAGTCTTTTCAATAAATAAATACTTTGGGACTTGAAAGAGATATTTTGTTGTAATGCTTTTGTTAATTCTCCATTGTAATTAAAGCACGTTTTCTACATATTCCATGTTATTTTTTTCTCGTATGAGGTAAATTACCAAATCACTCCATCCATCTGGTCCGGCTCTTCTGTCAAATTTTAGAACCCTCTGTGGCCCACGAGTCAAAAAGTTTGCCCACCCCTGAAGTAGTCAGTCTACAGCTTGTAGTGCAGTGTAAATTTGCTGTGCCCTCAAAGTAACTGAACTCACAGCCATTAATGTCTAAACCGCTGGCCACAAAAGTAAGTACACCCCCCAAGTGAAAATGCCAAAAATTGTGCCCAATTAGCCATTTCCCTCCCTGGTATCATTAGCGTTCCTTGGTCTCAGGTGTGAATGGGGAGCAGGCTTGCTCAGTTTGATGTTCTCACACTCTTTTATACTGGCCACTGGAATGTCAACATGGCGCCTCATAACAAATAACTCAGTGGATTTGAAAAAGTAATTGCTGCTCTGCATAAAGATGGCCTAGGCTATAAGCAGATTGAAAACACACTCAAAGTGAGCTGCAGCACGGTGGCCAAGACTATACAGCGCTTTTAACAGGACAGGTTCCACCTTTGCCAGTATCGCTGCAGAGTTTAAGGAGGTGGGCTGTCATCCTCTCACTGTATCAAATTGGTCTGCATGACTGTTGTAACACAGAGAAGCCTCTTCTAAAGATGATGCACAAGAACGCCCACAAACAGTTAGCTGAAGACAAGCAGACTAAGGACATGGATTACTGGAACCATGTCTCGTGGTCTGATGAGACCAAGATAAGCTTATTTGGTTCAGATGGTGTCAAGCGTGTGAGGTGGCAACTCCTTTGAAGAGTACAAAGACAAGTGTGTCTTTCCTACAGTTAAGTATGATAGGGGTTATGTAATGGTTTGGGTCTGCATAAGTGTTGCTGGCTGTCGAGAGCTACAGTTAATTGATACTGTGACATGCTGTTATTATTTTATATCATCATCAATCATGAGTTACTTTGATTGCACAGTAAATTTATACTGTTATACAAGCTGTAGACTGACTACTTTATATTGTATCAAAGTGTCTCATCTTCAGTGTTGTCCCATGATAAGATATAATAAAATGGTTACAAAAATAGAAGCGGTGTACTCAGTTTTGAGCTTGTCAACGTCAACATGTGACATTTTTAATCATCTGGCAGCACAAAAAAAAATATAGCAGATATATACAAAATAAACTGTACACCAAGAACAATGTCATTAATCTTTTATTTATAGTCAATAACAGACTGGTATAATTTTCAAAGGAGCCCATCTTATTGACAATCCATCTATCTTACAAGCCATAGGACCACACTGACAAGTGCAAAATAAATTCTGTTTCACATAGAGGGTCATTAATAAAGAATACACCGCACACACATTTAGTCTTTGTATACTGTAATGAATGTGATGCCCAGTTACACAAGGATGACACCAATACATATTCTTCAGCAGGTTAATGGCCATATTTCTAAAGTGACAAGCATCCTAGGACCAGTAGTATTACACATAATTTACTGGAAAAATTGGTGTGTAAATGAAACTATAAACTGGGCAAACTAATAATATAGATAAAACTGAATTAGAAAGTAACTGAAGTAGGGAACGTGACTTTCCAGAAAGTACACTGCTGGTAGAGCAGATAAACAGGTATTCGTTATTTATGCTCTGAACACCGACAGCAAAGAATGACTGCAGTTAACAGGTGAGTGCGAGAGTCTCTTTAGAATCGAGGTCCTCAGGTCAGCGAATGAAGCTTCCGCTATTTACACACTACTGAGAGCGTCTACACCAGGCAAAACTTTCCCTGCAAATTAGACAATACAAAGATGTTAATGCTGTAACCAAATGTATATATAGTTACATCTCAATATCCAAAATTATTTGTATATGATTTTAAGCTATAAAGGACGATATTTTATTCCCAGTTCCCACTATCCAATAGACAGATTTAAATAGTAAGACAGATTTAAAAAATGTATCTGAATGAATCTGAACCTTCCAGGTTCATATCAGTAAGAAGTTATACTTTCAGTAAGAAAGCGTAAAAGAGGACATTTTAGTAGTCTTGTGTATCCTAATGCATACGGTTGGGAATTAAAACCCAGTTCCAACTCCAAAATGAGTTAGAAAAAATAGTAATGACAGACTAGATAGATATGCTTCAATTTCACGGTCACAATTAGTACAAAACAGGGAATACTCTGTTCTACACAACATTTTTAAATTAAAAAAGTTACATAAACAAGAGCACTTACAACCAAGACACTTAGATGACCAATAAGCATGGTAAATGTTAGCAGAATTTGCATGCCCTTATGAGAGAAGCAGTTTTTAATTTGTTAAAAGTTTAGAGTTAATGCACTATGATCCTGTACTGTGCTGAGAGTACATGTTCCTATTATTCAGGGGGGAGAACAGAAACATGCAAGTTCAATAAAAGTAAAATACTGCTCACCTTCCAGAAGCTCCAGACTGGCTCCACCTCCAGTACTCACATGGCTCACCTTGTCCTCGGTGTCCCACTTGGCACAGCAGGTAGCTGTGTCTCCACCACCTGAAAACATTACCACAGATGCACACATTAATCTCATTCAAATATCTCTCAGTCTCAGTTGCCATCCAGTTCTCCTACTGAGGGTTGCACTTAAAAACGAGCATAAAAAAAAAAATCACTTTTTCATGCGTTTTGTGTAATTGAGATAGATAAAATTAAAATAAAGTAAATACAAATTGAAACACTGTTTAAATTTTAAACACAGAGCCTTTTGATTTTGTTTTTAACTTACATCTGTGTATTTTGATTTACATGTATTCCTTGTTGTTGTCCATGATTCTGTAAAATCTCTGATGACTACGAAATGCTGACATATTATCTGCATTCTTGCTTTTGACATCATGGTGACATTATCCGCTGCTGCTGCTGCTACAGAACAGCAAACAGCATTTTACATTACTCTCTATATTTTTATCACCATCAAAATCCTTTTAAACTGAGATTCTTCCAGATTCCATACTACACTTTCTTACACTCCAACAGCCCTGTGTTACCTATAATCCCAATCACCACCATATTGATTCCTCTTCCAAGTCCCAGAGTTCCTTATTCACTATATCCACTACTTCTGCTGCTGCTTAAACCCTTTGTGTGAAGCAGTCAAACACATTGCTCACAGAAATCATTTTTGTGAGTATTTTTGTGCAGTTTAAGCCTTTGGACCTCAAGCCATGTTTGTACGGCATCTGCATTCAACTCCATTCTCTGGCTCAACCTGACTAGGGTTGCATTTTTTAACTGATTCAGAACTGGTTCCAAAATACCCAAGAACTGGGTACCTGTAAAAAAAAAAAAAAAAAAAAAAATTCTACTTAGATTCCTACTAATGCATTTATGCTTCAAATAAACTGCTTACAAAAATTATAGGATAGTTCAATAATTTTTGTGAGCAGTATACACAGGTGCCGTTAGACTAGACTTTTTTTTATTGCTTGCTTCGCGGATCCACCGGCGTTCATATTTAAATAAAAAAAAAAATGTAAAAATTATTTTTTATATATTTTTTCCTCCCTCCTCAGTAGATTCTTAAGTAGGAACATCCGAGGAACAAGCAATTAAGAAAGTCTGGCCTTAGTTCAAATATACATCTGTATTAAGAAGTTGTATATCTGCCAGGACCATAGTAGTTTTGTTTTGATGTGCTCCGCTAGAAGTGGAAACATTAGTGGAAGATAAACATTCAAAACTGCACAGAGGCCTGGGTGCTTACAGCAAGTAGTAACCAAGTGAAGTTTGGTGTTCCTAAGTCAATGCTTTAGTACAATAAGCCACATTAAGAGTTTTACTTCTAATAGGTTTAAATTACAGAAATACAGACTACAGTGGCAACAGCACTGATTAGTAATGGAATCACTTTCAAAAAACTGGAACAGCACAACGAAGACTAGGGCAGGGCCCCCACCTGCAACAACAGCAGGAGATGACTACTTGACCAAGAAGGAGCAGGTGCAGCAAATGTAACAGATTTGTGGTGACAGTTTCTTGTTGCTACTGGATGACAGATAGAGACACAGACCATACAAAATCGACTCCATCCTGTTGCATGACTGCATGCCCAGCAACTAAGGGTATGCATTCCATTATTTGCTACATGCTGCAGATTCCCTATTAGGTAGACCTCTGAAGGTGAGCATCATCATTGGACCCATGATGAGTGGCCAACTGTCCTCTTCTATGGTGAATCACAGTTCAATTTTGCAGCCTGATCTGGAGTGAATGAGGAACACTCGAGAATCCAGGTTTCATCCGAGTAAGGGACTGGAATCATGGTTTGGGCTGGTATCAGAAATGGGGGTCATACCGAGCTCCACAGCATCAGAAATGGCTTGCTTACTGCTGTGAGATACTGAGATGACGTCCTGCACCCTATAGTGGTACCCTATGCTAAATAAGTTAAAAACCAACTATATTTTTATTGATGATAATGCAAGGTCCCACCGTGCACATCTCATAAATAACATGCTTTAGCAGGCAGGAATCGAACGCATGGGTTGGCCTTCACTTTCTCCAGGCCTAATAATTCCTGCAATAATTGAACACATTAATAGTGAACTATCAATTGTAAGTATTGGTATCGGAGCCAAGTTTAGCCTAGAATGCCAAATATGAGGCCAGTATCCAACAGAGAGTTAATGCTTGTATCCCCTTTCTAATACAAACTTTTTTCTGTACAATAATCAGCTGCTGAAATAAAGAAACCACACGACGCCAGGGGGCAGGCTTCAGCAGGTCAGCTGCATCCCCAGAAGAGCAAAGGGTACAGGGATATGCATATCACTTAGTTCCCAAAATAAACTTACGAGGTATTATTATGTTTTGCATAACTTGCCAACACTGTGTTGGCACAATTGATGAAATTACTGATACAGGAATTGAACTGAATTGATAGTTACATTATTTGAATCTTTTCTTTTTCTCTTTGAAATTTGACTTTTTTACTCCGTCACTTGCCCTGACTGAGGCTTGCCTTTAGTAATTCCATTTGCCAGCATATTGATTCTGTTCACCCATCCTGCCCTTCTTTAATCACAGCCTCCACTATGTAAACCCAGCGAGGGTGAAGACAAGTGCATTTTGATTAAATAGTACCCTTTAATGGACTGTTTGAGCTCAGCCTGCTTACTCCAACTTAATACCTACATGCTACTTAAAACACCACTTGCTTTTCGAGTGCATCGAGTTCATGACTTTGGTTACATCAACCTTATTTGGTCAAAATTTGTTTTTGCTAAAGACAAAATGTGCAAACTACAAATCTAGTTAGCTGTCCTTACCAATAATGGTGATGCAGCCATTTTTTGTCACCTCCACAACCTTGTCCATAAGGTTCTTGGTTCCCTTGGCAAAGTTGTCCCACTCAAACACGCCAACCGGTCCGTTCCACACAATCTGCTTGGCTCTGCTTACAGCCTCTGCATAGATCTTGGAGCTCTCAGGTCCACAGTCCAGACCCTGCACAGGACAGTGGACAAATTAAAACAAAATCCAGCTGTTTTTCAAACTAGTAACAGGTTCCGCTGTAGAGAACCTACCATCCAACCTGCTGGAATTCCATCAGCAACTTTAGCTGTTCCGGTTGCAGCATTCTCGTCAAATTTATCTGCGGTAACAAAGTCGACAGGAAGAGTGATCTTGACACCATTCTTCTCAGCTTTGTCCATGAGGTCTTTGACTATTTTGGACCCCTCCTCATCAAACAGTGATGTTCCAATCTGAACGAATGATAAATGTAATTATGGTTAGTGAATTAAACCAAACTGTTAATTTGAAAATAGATTGTATGCTTCACAAAACACTTGGACGCAATAAATTCATTTCAAATCCTGACGACTGCATAGCCCTTACTGCACTCACCTCCATGTTCTTGAGGACCTTGAGAAAGGTGAATGCCATTCCACCCCCAATGATCATCTCATTCACCTTATCCAACATGTTGTTGATCAGTTGAATCTTATCTTTGACTTTTGCTCTGCAATCATTAAATAAGCCACTGATTAAAATTAGGTCAAAATGCTAATTTTGTCTCTTTATTTATTAGTGTTCTGTCAGATCTAAAATGCATGTGAGCAAAAACAGATAGCTAGCTGTTCTGCAATGCCTGTGCCTTAGCTAACAATGTCAAGTACATTGTTTGAATGGCTTATCAGTGGGACGCAAAGAACTCAGTCAGTACACAGGCACATAGAAACTGCTGAAATCATCATTACTAATTGGTGACGGCCAATGAATGTAAAAGAACATTCAGCTTAAGTACACAATGTTGGAGAGAAAGTGTACAAATTCATTTTAATATCATACAGCAGATTTCTTTCAAAAATAGTCCCTATGTATTTGTTCTGGGATTAGCATTGGTCGCCCACATATGTAAAAAAAAAAAAAAAGACAAGATTAGATGCTAAACACATACTGATCTAGTTATTGCACAACAGACTACAGACCAGCACATTTTAGACTCTGACCTTATTCTAAAGTGTGCACAAAAGCTTTTCTGTGGTGTGCTGTACAACATTTATTCAGCACACACAGGAAGCTACACACGCTGCTATGCTATGCAAGGGGATAACACAAATCTTTTCTTATATTGTCACAAATGCTTTAAGAAAAAATCGTCAAGTGTATGAAAGTTCAGAAAACCTAGAGATGCACCTCTTATTGACTTTGTGCATATCTTGGGGGTTGATTGGGAGAATGCTAGCTGAATGGCAAGACAATACAAATTTAAGAGCACTTCAACTGCATGCCCAACAGCATTCTGCACACTAAGAACAGTACACTTAAAGATCAAGTGATACAAAATGTTCTCACATATATAAAAATATAATTCATACTGTGTAAAGCAAAAAGAGGTTTAGGATCATGTCTGAAAATTTGAGATTATGAATATCTGCTGTAGATATTGCTGTCTTCAGTATTACAGAAAGTGGGTTTTGTTAATAGTGTACACTTAAACTAGGGCTGGTCTGTATAACAGTTTACATTATCAGTGTGTCATATCTTCAGTGTTGTCCCATGCAAAGTTGGCAGTCTAGAGCTTGTATAACAGTGTAAATTTGATGTGTCTAAACCGCTGGCTACAAAAATGAGTACATCCCTAAGTGAAACTTTGGGGAGATACAGTTCATTGATGGAACCATGGATGCCAACTTGTACTGAGACCTACTGAAGCAAAGCACAATCCCTTCAGAAACTGGGTAAGCAGGGCAGTGTTCCAACATGATAGCGACCACAAATACACCTCCAAGACGACTACTGCCTTGCTAAAGAAACTGATGGTAACGCTGTCCTAAAACCCTACTGAGCATTTGTGGAGAAGCACAAGGTTAATCTGAAGAAATCAGATTACTCAGAAAAGATTCTGCTCTCTTTGTCAGATCTCCGAAGATAATCGCTAGATCATAATCCGATCTTAGAAGCTGGAGTATGCCGTTTACACTACCACTTGAATAATAAATGCAGAAATCAATTGCAGATTATAAAGTACACATAAATACAATCTGTGCTAGATTGAAAATGACTCTTTACATGTGAGAACCACAACTGAAGATGAGGATCCAATGGGAATTAACGTCTGTCGTGTGGACATCTTAAAGCCTTCCAAAATCAAACACTGAATATGGTGTGTAATATTTTTCACTGGATTTTTATATTTGGAAGCAGCAACACCATCAATCCATACATGTTTCCTTCAAATTAACAATTGTATTACTTTTAATTGTATTGATTTATTACTTACATTATATTCTACACTGCCTTTCTACCGCACTCACAAATACTTTTACTAAACCAATTTCTGTTTTGTCAGCGTGTTAACCACTCACCCTCCGAGAATGGCCAAGAAAGGTTTCTTTGGATTCTCCAATGCCATGGCAAAGTAGTCCAGTTCTTTCTTCATCAGGAAACCTGCAGCTTTTTGAGGAAGGTCGACACCAACCATAGAGCTGAATTAAAAAAAAAATCCATGCACAAACAGTTATCAAGAACACATTAGCCTCTTGTGGGCATGTTTTATTACATGTTTTAGCAAACTTCAGTATAATAATCCCAATATTTGCCCTCCATACATACACCATACATCACAACAACGCAAAACATTTACAAGTCATGCAGGATATAATGCAGGAAGGATGTTCAAAAGTGTTGAGCTCTACCTGTGGGCTCTGTGGGCTGTTCCAAAGGCATCATTGACATAGATATCACCCAGTTTAGAAAGGGAGGCCCTGAACGCAGTAATCTCATCATTCGATGCTTTGGTCTGGAGGAATAAAACAGAATATTTCTTGAGCCTGTACACCATATCTGAGAGTATTAAAAACAATTCTGTTACCACTTAATTAATCTGTTACAATACCAATTATGTTTACACTGTAATGATAATACATACAGGGGTTAGACAATGAAACTGGAACACCTGGTTTTAGACAAAGGTTTGGCTATAGCAGCCCGGCCGTGTATATTAACCCTGTGGATCCCGACGGACAGT
>JAVSBV010033384.1:0-11550 GCA_033117975.1 Parotocinclus spilosoma | reverse complement strand
AAGTATGAGATTTAAGGGAAAACACAAAATTGTCTAGGTGACCCCAAACTTTTGAACGGTAGTGTATGTATGTATGTGTGTGTGTGCTTGTGTGCGTGTGTGTGTTGGGGTTGTCTCCCCATGACCACCCTGGACTGAATTAGGTGAATGAAAATGGAGGAATGAATGTAATGGTTTTAAAACCAAGATCTGATAATTAATTGCTAAATTAACTGTTAATTAGTTCCCTAAATGAAGTATTAAAATATAGGCCCTGTTATTCTGTTTTTATTCTACAGTAATACTAATCTCTAGCAATTTAATGCTCTAGCAATATAAATATATAAACTAATTAACAATGGATATTGGCTAGGTGAAGCTGTTTTTATTTTAAATAGCCTGATTTATTTAAGTTTAACATGTGTTTCATTGCATTTGTGTATTTTCTGCTTTTCCCCATGCCTGTGAATCATGTGAATTTTTGGCTTCTGTGTCACCTCGTAATACCACTGAAACAGTACACATAAATGATCAGTCAATGATCATGCCAAAACCACTTAATATTCACATTAATGGGAAAAATGTGATCTAACAGACTTAGAAAGTGGCATAGTTTTTGTTGACGGAGAGTGTGGTTTAAAATGTGGTTTATTTTTTAGAAACTGCTGATCCTTTGAACTTTTATTCACAAATATCTTTAAGCTTTACACAAAATGGTGAGGAAAAAGAATAACAGCGACAACATAATCCAGTAAATGGCAATATTGTGATTGTAATTGCTTTGATGATGAAAAGAATCAGAGGACAATAGCCACACTCGATCAGAGTTGATAGGAAAGCTACAATAACTTAATTAAACCACAGCAACCACAATATGACAACTGAGTTACAATTAACAATCCAGGCTGTTCTAAAAGCAAACCTTTTTCATAAAGAAAAATAGAATAATGTTCCTAATAAACTGGTGGATTAGAGTATGCTAAATTTAAATGGTAGCATTTAATCAATGTTTACACAGTTTCTGTTGACTTTTAAAACTTAAATTACTTATACCCATTTTTCTACAATGAGGAAGTATGCTGTTTAAAGAACATCCATTACTGCAGGTTTGAGACTGCATGGCTCTTGAGTTCCATCCTCTGTTTCCTCCATTCCTTGAGTTCCATTCTCCTTTCTTATTTTTGTATCACTGGTAACCATCACAGAATCTACTCAGGATTGATATCTGTTCTGTGATTAATAAAAGATGCATGATATTTTCAGTATTAGCAATGATCTCTTATGTCTCATTTAGTGTATATGATTCAGCCACATCATCCCTTCATATTCATGTTAAATCACTATATTTGTTTTTTATGTGTGGTTGAACAAGCATGCACTCAAATAAGAAGCACTTGACGTGTGACAAATTAAATGAGTGATTAGCATAGCATGAAACAGCACCCTATCACCTGCTCCATGGCCAATGAGGTTATTGTTGTACCGGTCGGAGCATTTTTGCCTCCAGTTTAATACGTTTATGTATTTATTTACTGTATGTAAAATAAAATATCACGATGTAACTGCAGTAATACAAATATTTGAAAAATAAGAAATGCAGTGTTATCAAAACCTTATTGTTTCAGAGGTTTAAGATTTATACTTACATATCTGTTTCATTCAATATGCAGCAGATTGTGGAGAAAAATGTAGAATTTCCTTAATAAATTAGTGATTAACAGACATATAGAAAATCCTAATAAAACATGTACAGCAGTGGTTTTCCGAAATGGATATTTTGCAGGCAGCTCAGAGGTGGACAAATGATGCATGTTAATAATACATAACATATGTAACTAGCAATAATTCCAATGTAAAGGTGATTTGTCACTATTTGTTTTTCTCAATAAGGAGTTGCAGTTTTTAATAGCAATGTTTAAAATAAAGTTAAAGAGCAGAATACGTCTACATGTGTATGACTCAAAGATATTCTTATTTACCCAAGAGGGGGGCACTGCAGAAAACATTTAGGAACCACTGATGTAATGCATAAGGATGTAATACTTATAAATACATATACATCTTACCTACTGGCTTTTGTGACATCAGGATGAGGGGGATCTCTGCAGTGACATAACTGTAAAAATAAACAGTGATCAGTTCTATGGATTTAATCTCATTTAAGAAAGTTTTAATTCCATGGTATAAGACTGACAGAGAAGCACTGTCACTCTCCCTAACCTGGATGAAAGGCTACCCAGGAAACCACCACCTGCCACCAGGAGGTTCACTTTAATTTTGTAGGAAACCAGAATCCCCTTTACTTCTTGGTCTGTGCCATCATACAGGCTACAAAAAGACATATGTTGATCCGAGTTTTAGAACGTGTCTTTTTATTATTCAAAGCAACTAGCATATTTACAGGATACAATCAGTTTATTTTTTATCACATATGCAATTAGCAATAAAACATATTATATCAAAATATCAAAACACTGTTATTAGACATATGTATAACATATGCTTGAAAAGGTACCGCATATATGCATGAATGTTACTGCAGTGCTACTACAATAATCAATATGATATAACTCATATAGTTTCAGGACTGTCTACATACTGTCTAGGATATCTACAATTATGTGGCTTAGTATAATCATGTCTGCTGGACTAAACACCACAGGTTCCAGGCATATGTAATTAAGACTCACATTGTAGAAGATGCAAGATTGGTGTCTTCATCCTTTAGCTTTCCATCTAGTGCCAGACCACGCTTCTCTTTGTTGTTAGCCAGCAGAGGAGTGACATAATAATCCTTCTCTAAAGTGGAGCCACCATTTACTTGATCCCTGACAGATTAAACATTAGCAAACCAATGAATATTAAAATTTGTATAATACAGTCCCTTTTAAGTCCTTTACTGAACTAAAAAAGCTTTTATAATTAAATGCTCATGCATGGGTAATCATTGTTATATCATTTACACTAAATAAGTATTTTTTGCATACATAGACTGCTGCATAGTTTAAAAAGCAATATATTAAAATATTAAAAACATTATTTTAAAATGTTTAATACATTCAGACAATACATTTATCAAATCATCTCATGACCCCTCCCATTTTTTAGCGACCCACCAAGGTGAACTGCATGTATTAGGCATGTTCATATAAAGACACCAGTTATGCTAAAGCATGTCTTTGAAATGTGGGAGTAAACCCACTCAGGACATGCAGACTCCACATGGGCAGAATCTGAGGTCTGGCTCTATGGAGCTGTGAGGTGACCACGCTAACTGTTTTGCTACCCCTGGTTACAATCAATTGGTTAAATATGTTTATTAGGTTGTTGTTATGTTATGTTATGTTATGTTATGTTATGTTATGTTATGTTATGTTATGTTATGTTATGTTATGTTAACTATGATTCGATTAACTATGAGATGTTAAGCATGTCTATCAGTCATTAATAAATTATATATGTGATTAATTCTGTATCCCAAATTTCTGGCATTATCAGTGGATTATACTAATATTTAATAAGTATGAAAATTGCAAGAAATTACCTGGGCCATTATTTCCTGGGATTTAAGCCCAGTGTCCTGTCAATTGCAATGTGATTCAAGCATTTGATTTTGTACTTACCCAAATTCTTCACAGAGTACAACTTTGGTGTATTTGTCAGCTGAATACAGTACAACATCTGCTGTTTGCTCAACTGAAAAATATATGTAGCAAAATAATCAGTCACATTATTCCATTGATATCTATATAATAACATACTGAGGTAAATCTCAACTTACTGGAAATTATGACTTTTTTGACCACTTTGTTGGAGGTGTTGTTTATTTTTACTTCGACCCGAATTGGATCTCCATGGTAGTATACCTGGAAACAGTTTGCAATATTGGTATCATTATTATCATTATCCTGTCTGCTGACATTGATGATATTTAATGAGCTTATAATTGTTACAGTCATGGCTAGAAATATTAGCTTTTTCTTCCAAATAACTGCTCCAAAATAATTTACTTTACTATAAAAAGGTGTAAGGTTTTGTAATATTTTTGGTTTACTAATAAAATTGCAGTACTTACTTTGTTTACTTAGAACTTTAAAAAGGTGGTACAGACAAAATGATAGCCTTAAGCAGCGGCCAGCCCCAGACCATCACACTACCATCACCATATTTTACTGTTGGTATAATGTTCTTTTTCTGAAATGCTGTGTTACTTCTATGCCAGATGTAATGGGACATGCACCTTCCAAAAAGTTAAACTTTTGTCTCGTCAGTTTACAGATAATTCCCTTAAAAGTCTTGGAGCTCATCAAGATATTTTCTGACAAAACTGAGAGGATCCCTTTATGTTCCTTTTGCTTAGCAGCAGCTTTTTGTCTTAGAACTCTGCCATGCAAGCCATTTTCCCTTAATAATAAAGACCTTCATTTATAAACTGCATTTTGTGTTTACTTGTATTATCTTTGTGTAATATTAACATTTCTTTTGGTGATCTGAAATATTTAAGTGTGACAAATATGCAAAAGAATAAAAAATCAAGAAGGGGGGGCTTTACTTTTTACAATTTTTACAACACTGTATATTAAGATCACATTTCCTCTAATTTGTTTGTGTTGATCCAATGCAAACAAAGGAATTACACAAGATAAATTCACAACAAAGTTTTAAAATTTTAACAGCTTTAAGAATTGGTGCATTATCTGTAAAAGGGTGCTGGTAATTCTGGTCATGACTGTAATTAATAAATTAAACATTTAAAAATATGTACCGCATTCTCTATGGAGGTTTCAAGATGAATTGTTTTGTCTGACATCATCAATTGCTTGCAAATGTTCACCTTAGGACCAGGCTCCAATTTGTCTGGAGCAAACTGGATTTTACGAATAATTAAACGGCACGTGTCCCTAAGGCAAGGACAGGGACAAATTACCCAGGTGCGGAAAAATGTATGTAAGGATAATAAGGATAGAATAATAAGAAAAGTAAGGCAGTGTGTACTTCTTGTCAATCTTCTCATCTGGATTGTCTGCCTCATTGGCAATGTAGGCTTTTATTTCAAAGTCAACACCACAAGCCTGTTGAAGTATGAACAAGAACATAAGGAATCATGACGAATCGGTGTGTAAGCTATATATGTGTGAGGAAGTACCTTGCCTTTGTCCCCAGGTGCTGGCTGGAGTGTTACAGAACATGGCAGATTAGCTGGAATCTGGACAATCAAGAGACACAGATATCAGTATCATCACCTTAGTGAAAGTACATAGTACACAGCACTACACATACATACATTCACATACATTAAAAGTAAAGGGGTGTCCATCCTCTCCTACTTTCTTCATCAGGGCATCCTGCATGAGCGTGTTAGTTGGTTTGTCTCCAGAAAGTGGAGGATATATTTGAAATTGTTGTATCCATATGTCTTTTCTGAAAGACAGCCCAATCACATCCAAATCCTCACTTCCATATCGGAAGGCACACGCTAACTGCACCCATACTGCAACAAATGAGAAGCGCTTTATTCAGCATTCACAATACTGACTAATTTAATTTGTGATCATAGCTCTAGCGGTTGTACATTTTAATAATATAACTGCTGTTCTTAGTTCCTACCTTTCCTTCCATCAAGTTCTGATGGGTCTACTTTGAGCACTCCATCTGTGAATGATATAAACAAACCATTTCTGCGTGTATGGCTATGAACATAGATTTCTCTATAGCTATTTGTATATTGTCAGATTTTAGATTGTGAAAGTCATATTTTTGAAGTGCAATTTGTATTGTAGCATACTTTATGTACACAGCAAAGTATATGACCTAAGAACATACCAACAACATCAACATGGTCCACATGGTCCACTAAATCTCTCTTCCCAAGGTAAATACATATCTGAAAGTAGAATATTTATTAGGCATTAGTCATTCTTACATTAAAAGCAACATTTCTATAATGTATAGTGTCATGTAGATATTAATTTGTGGCTCACTTACTGAACCATTTCCACTGTTCTTCTTAAAAACTCTGTAAAACAGAAGAGTTTGATATTCAGCGTAGATCATAAAGATTTATGCTGCTGGTTAGACACCAGTTACAACCAGATTTACTTTCAGTGCTGTACTGCTTTATAGAAGGTCACTAAATGCTCTTTAATGTGCAGTGTAGCTGACTTAGAATTGAATAGGCAGTCATACCAATTACACTGCTCACAAACGTTAGGGGATATTTGAAAATGAATACTAAGAGAATCCCACAAGAACTGCTGGACAATCTGGTCCTGTTTATGCCCCATCTCTGTCAGTGTGTTCTGGCAATATGGGTGACCATATACTCTACAACAGTCAATGTGTTGCACTCTCGTCCAGTTTGACATGCTTATGTTCACCCCCAATAATATGTCACTTGCTACTCAATCACGATAATTGAGTTTCATTTGCATATTCAAACAACTTTCTTTGACTTTTCATTTGCTTTTATGATGACCTGAAAATAAAATCAAATCAAATGCTTCTTTTTTATACATTTTTTAAATTAATTTTTAAATTTTGAAATATCCCCTATTTTTTGACGGTAAAGCATGTTGCTATTCCTTTTCACCATCCTTAAAACATGCTTTGGTGCAGGGGATAGTAAGCAATATTTAGGCAATCCATACACTGCTAACAAAAATGAGGGGATATTTGTGAGGTAATTTTTGTGAGAAGTATAGTTTGTAGAAGGAGAGCTGTATACAGGTATATGTGGTTCTAAACCTTATTTTGTCCAAATGTCCAAAATATAAACAAAAAGAAGCAAATAAGCTGAAAATGCTTTTTTAAACAAACAAAGAAGCAGAACATTTTTAAATACATTTAAGTGCTCATTTATTTAAGATTTATTCAGAAATTCAAGAATATAACTTGAACCTCCAAAATTGAAACATTGCCTTCCTATTTTCAACTATCAGTAATATGCTCTCAGTGTACTGAGGTAATGTTCATAGACTAAGATAACATATATATATATATATATATATATATATATATATATATAATAATGCAATAATAAAATAATATAATTTACATAATATGGCTTTGATCTCCACAGTTCTTCTTTATCTTTTGAGATTTATGGCAATTGGCATACTGTATTGGTGCATTATCACAGTGGGCTGAATTATTAGACTGGACTGAATTACATACATCGTCTTCGTAGGGTTGCACCATTGAATGTTCTATTCAGGGTAGTGATGTTAGGAATAGCAATTTTTGTTTGTATATGGGTGCCAAAAAATTCAAATGGACCATCTGAAGAGGAATTTGAATTCTGAGGTTCCGTTGTATATGTATTATATCAATAACATACAAGAATTAAATTAAATAATATTAATTTGAATTTCCCCAGTTTGCTAAGCTTTAATTTCTAACATGAACAACTTAATCTTATGGTACTTACTTTGTCATGATTCTGGTTGCTGCAGCTGGTGTGTTTCTAAAATGGACAATTCAACTATTAAGTCAATCGTTTGGAATAAGAATATCGTTGTCAATTTTTCTTTGGTTAAAATGGCTAAGAAAAATAATCTATAGTCCCACATAAACAAGTTTGTCCCATATTCCTACAAGACGTGACAGGAATCCTTATAGTGTGTTGCTGCTTTAGTCATGGGTCACCTAATCATTGTTTCACATTAAAAATATTCAACAGAAAGCACATTACATAAATGTTTGGCTAAAAAATTACATTTTACTTTACTGTGCCAGTAAACTTCTAAACAGAAACTTTGTTTCTGAACTGTACATTTTGTTTTTTCAACTACATCTTTAGGAAATTTGTACTTCTGTCAGTCTACTTATACTAGCTTATATAGTTCCTTTGTAAAACTGAAAATGACTTGCAGAACGTAATTAGCAAAGTATCTATTTATTCTTACGGTGAATTCTGGAAACAATGAGCCCCATGGCTGTCTATGGATCATCTTATAACAGTTGTTATTTAATAACAAGCCAACAATTCTAAGTTTAGATACTGAATGGCTGCAATATTTGCTACATGATACCATCTTATTTGCTAAATTAAACCACTGGTCATTGTGTCTATTTTTGCATTAACCATTTTTTCTATGCTTAAATCCTCTATCCCATGGCTCCTGTTGCCTGATCCTCATGGATGCAGTAATTGTATTAGCTCTAGAGCCTTGGCCCGGTTCTCTTACCTCCTCAGCTTGTTGGCTGCTCTTGTGTTTGTGGTAATCCGTCAGATGCCTGTTTGCTTTGAGAGTGCATCAGTCACCTTTGCTTGTCTGCCTTTATACCCTCCACCCTCCTTTCACATTACACAGCCCATTATATGGCAGGGTGCCCTTTTTGATGCCAATCCAATTACTTCATTAGGTCTCTTCTTTTTACAGGCACAACATGTATAAAGATAGCAGAACACTAGACTTAAAGAGATTACTAATTTACCAGGATAGTGAACTGTAGGAAAGGTGTCAGAAATAAGGTAGGTTTGGTTGGATTACACGGAATACTTTTAGAGGTTCCCATATTCCTTTCTTAGAAGAATTGTCTTAGAAGAGCTACCACTTATTGGTTGAACTTTCTATGGATGTTAAAGTCATGATAACTCTTCCAACAAATATTGGTTGCCACTCAATTCAAAATAATTAGTGGTATATAGCACTGTTGCTGTGATGTAAATACATTATTAGATCATATTTGTCTTGATCCGAAAGGAGTGCATATAACTAATTGATCACCCGGAATTATATCTTGTTTTATTATTATCGAATATATTTTGTATTATCACAACTATCTTTGGTTTTCAGAGGTTTATTTCTGATCTGCTTTGAAAAAAGTAATCTCACCATGATACATTGAATTTTGAATTCTGAAACTATTAAGTGGTAAGCTATAAAGGTATGCACTCTAATTACTGTGACAGATATAATAATAATATTAATAATAATAATAATAATAAGAAGAAGAAGAAGTAGAAGAAAAATTATTATTATTATTATTATTATTATTATTATTATTATTATTATTATTATTATTAGTTACACTTAGTTCCTTACTCAAACTCAAGGATGCATTAAAATATACACAGATTTTACTTTCAATCAGCCAGCATTACAGCAACATCTCAGCTATAAATGTATGCACTTTCAAAACTGTGACAGACTGATTATGTAACCATGTTTCCATTTTGCATGGGATGAGTGCAAGCAGCTCACACGCCATGATCCCTGGATTTTCTTCTCAAAGCTGTCTCTGCAGATGGTTTACAGAGGGCTTGTAGTCATTGTCCATATGGTAGGATATTTAATATGTGATACTGAATATTGACATTGATTAAGATAAATGCAAAATACCTTTCCAATAATTGAAAGGGTAGGGCTTAAATCTCCACTTGAAAGCCCAGAACAGTGTACATTTATTTCTAATAAATGCATTTCAAATTGAAACAAATGACAATAGGAAGGAATAGCTGCAGTAATATTGTTTTGTAGAGCTATTTTCCAAATAAAGCTTTAAATAACAGAAGAATAGGACCACTTGACAATAAATATTATCCAATGGATCAGAGTTATGAAATTATTTGAAGAGAGACTGATCAAATAATATATATTAACTGTTTTTGTTTATACTTGTTTTTTAAACACATATATGTTACAGTGAAAACAACAACTGTGCTATGTATTTAATGCATCTAATATGGAAATAATGAAAAATATTTCTTTAATTGATCACTCTTAATAAGATATTTTAAACATTCAGATATAAAACTGATTAAAAAAAGAACTTTTTTTAAAAGAACATTTGACATCTGTTGTTAGTGCATGTTAATCGTTTTCTTGCTAACTATCCAAATGACAATTGATAGCTTTCTAGCTTAACTGACCAAACTCAAGGCATTCATATAAAGTTAAAAATTAATTTTCTCACCTAAATGAGACAAAAGTATATAAAGTATATAAATAAGAAAACACACACTTTCCAGTCTGCAGAACTGTCAATTTAAAAGAAATTTGAATTTAAATATTGTTTATTAAGAAATTGTTGTCATTTTTACATGGTTCAGAGGACTTTTGGCTTCCAAGTGCCTTACCACTAGTGAGACTGAAATTGTACAATCCTGAGGACATAGCCCCTCCTTCTGCATAACCATTAGATGACCATCAGTCCCCCTTTGTTGTGCCTATGTTTGCTGCTATTTCAGTCCTAATTTCACTTCTTTTGCATTGTTTTGATGATTGCATGGGTGTTGCTGAAAAAGACTGAATGTTGTTATACAAGCTCAATGCACTTTTTTTTGTATTAATGGTGCTATTACAGAACTGAAAATGACCTTTCCCTAGGGAACTGACATAGTCTCATACCATGACCAAGTTCTTGGCATTTTTACTATAACACATCTTAAATTAAAAACAGTTCCCCTTGGTTTTGACAGACCGAATGGATATTCCATTGAACACAGAACAATGCAGCCTAATGCTAGAGGGCAGTGATGGCATGCAAAATGTGCCAGGATTGGGATGGCAAGCCCTGGCACAACTGCTCTGATTGATATTGGCGCTCAGGTGCTTTGACGAGATGCACCTGCTCATTCCGATTTTTAAAGCCCTTCATGATCTGTGTCTCGGTGCTCCCTCACCTTACACTGGCACCAGGTATGGAAATTGGAAGCGTGTTTCTGTGTGGTAATTATGGAAAAACGTTACTGCATTCCCCATAAAGGGAGCACAGCATAAGATCGAAATGCATGAGATAAAGTGGTTGTTAGTTAGGGTCAGATTTCTTTGTGCCTTGCTTTACTGTTTTCTGGTTTAGTGACATCATTCCTGCGCCTGGTGCAACGTGGGTTTTGTTTTTTTACTGCATTCATTTTTATGTACTCTTATGCGTTACTATTACTGAGTTAGTATTAGAGATTGAGTGCTCCTTTCGCTGCTCCTTCACTGTGTATCAAACGCTGCTTATTTTGACAGCATCTTTCTTTAGTTTGTAAGAGCCACCTCTGTTACACCAGCTGTGAATTCAGATTCTATATATGTAATAGATATTTTGTGAAGTGTGTCAGCTCTTAAGAGCACGCCCTTTCTATATGCACAGTCCTGCATCCCTGCACCTGGGTCTGACTCTCTGGTTCACTCTAGCAGAAGGCTGTGACCGGAATGGACCCAGTGGGAAGCCCTCCCCAAAGCCTCTACCTTAGACAGGTGCTCGAGACTCAAGGAGCTGCTTTCGGGCGCCATGTACAGCTGCTGCTTGATATCACTCTTAAGGAAGTTTTAAAAGGACTGTGCTCTGGGCAGCCGGCTGTCCAAGAGGCCGCGCGTAAGATGTGCCCTAACCTGGACACCAGGCCGGAAGCTGACTACATCATTGCCATTCGCCGGTCTGTCTGTGCAGTCTGCCCCTTGACGCAGATCTTCTAAAAGAAATTTGGAATTATGGAATTGATTAAATGGTCTCAATGCTATTGACACCATCTTCTCAACGAGAAGCCTTGTCTCGGGGAAGCCTACCTGTCCAGATGGAACTTTTGCTGCTGGATACGTGATGGACGCTTGGAAGAACTGGCAGATCATGTGTATG
>JAVSBV010033373.1:0-11551 GCA_033117975.1 Parotocinclus spilosoma | reverse complement strand
GAGAGAGAGAGAGAGAGAGAGAGAGAGAGAGAGAAAGAGAGAGAGAGAGAGAGAGAGAGAGAGAGAAAGAGAGAGAGGTTTAATATTCTCGACATGAATTGCGACTTCGTTTGTCCTCCAGTTCAGCAGTCCTACATAAAACTGTTCCTGCGACAACAAACAGTCTGCATATAGAGACATTTTATTTATTTACTTAATAAATGCAGTTCTGTTAATTACTTATGTTAACTCATTTTCATTTTTCGGTGGAGCAAATGGTTACAAATCGAACCCAACATTTCGAATCTAAATAGGATTCGACTCCAAAATACCCGAGTCAAATAGCAGATGGTACCGAAGCTTTAGCTGCGAGGCCGCCAAGGATGCTGGTATTTGTAGTTGAAGCTGAGGTTTGCGCTACCTCAAACGTACACATTTTTAAAGCGTTGGATGATATCATCAGTTTGCTTTGTTACCAAAAACGATGTATGAACAGGACAAACAAAACAATTCTCACTTATAAATATAGAGTAAATATGAATGGGTGCACTACATTTGGCTTTAAAAATGTTTTCACACAGTTAAATGTCTTTTGTCTTACGTGATCAATTCTTAATCCCAATTAAATATCTTATAGATCTGATAATGAATCACCCAGATCATGCAAACATTCTTTAGGTTCTCTTTCATCTATGGCGCAGCATACGGTTATCCTATCATATGACTTCATCCATGCTGAGTCAAGGTCGCCTAGCGTTCTATCTACCAAAACATTTTACGTCCAACGTACAGATGAATAACGAATAATCTTCACTGCCAGGACTAAACCGAAGCTATGGATAAACGATGATGCAGCAAAACACGCGTGTTCTTGGTTTGCCGCAGTAAATGATTACACACTTACCACATCCTGGATCATCAGCAGCAGCATCCCGTAACAGTCCTGGAGATCTTCCTCTAGTCTCAAGTCCAGCTCTTCATCTGATCCGCACTACACAATTATTAGATTGAAAGGACAGCGAGTATGAGCTGGTTAATATGCTGTCAGTCTTGGTTACTATCCTCATTCCCCAGAGTCGGATACTCACTTCCAGGATCTGTGAGCGCACGCGTCTCCTGCGTCTCAGCATCTCATCATCCGAGCTCTTAAAGTGACCGTTTAAATAGAACTAGGGCCAATCTCAGTCGAACAGAAAGTCACACATTACAACCCCAAAGTGAAAGCATGAAACAGAACGTTTAATAACATCGCCCAAGCCTTTATATAAAACAGAAATCATAACCATCTCCTGCTTGTTTCCCATATATGTTACATTTACTGGCTACCAGCCAACCACAAGGTAGTAACTCAAGATATTTAGTCAAGACAACCTGCTAAAGTTCAACCCGATCATCAAAATAGGGAATTAAGGTAGTTAAAGTGACTTTGGACATGGCATGGTTGTTGGTGCTAGATAGGCTGGTTATTTATTGATCATAATTACACAATTACTGGGCTGCAGGATAGCTCTGTGGGTAGCACCGCTACCTTACAGCAAGAAGGTCTCAGGTTCAATCCGAGGGTGGAGCGGCCTAAGTCCTTTCTGTGTGGAGTCTACATGTCTTGCCTGTGTCTGCGCAGGTTTACTCCGGGTACTCCGGTTTCCTCTCACAGTAAAAAGACGTGCGTGTTAGGTTAATTTGTGTCTTTAAAGTGGCCCTTAGTGTGTGACTGTGTGCCCCACGATAGACTGGTGCCCTGTCTAGGGTTGTTCCTGCCCTAGCGCCCAGAATTGCCAGGTGAACACCGGTTGGATTATTTATTTATTTATTTCGCTTCTTTGACGTCACTATCGGTATCAGTGGCCAAGTAAGAGACTCAACACCAGTCACATATATATACACAAGTCAATGCCAATTTGAAGTAATCAATTAACACGCATGTCTTTGGACTGTGGGAGGAAACTCGAGTACCCGGAGTAAAACTACGCAGACACGTGGAGGACATGCAGACTCCACACAGAAAGGACCCAGGTCTCTCCACCCTGGGATTGAACCTGGGACCTTCTTACTGTGAGGCAGCGGTGCTACCCACCGAGCCACCGTGCTGCCCCCCGTGTGGCTTAAGCGGAATATAATGGATGGATGGATAAATGGAATTACTAATTAATTACATAGCAATTACAAATCGCTTAATTATATTCAGAATCGTGAGAGAACCACGGCATGAAACGTGTGATCAAACTGTAAACAGACATCATTTTTTTTGTCACGCTGCTAAGGTGACCACTAGAGGGCAGCATACTCATACCCACTGCGTTGCTGACAAATGGTCTGGAATGGTTTCGAATGAACATAGAAACCAGATATACTGTTCATACTTTATAAGAAACATTTAATGACATCATTTATGTCGCCATTGTGCATTTCTACTTTAGGTTTTCACTCAACATATGCCATAATTCTTGATATTTTGACTGGCATAAGTCTTTACCCTGTGAGGCCTCTTGATCAAGCCTAACACATAACCCAAGTGAGATCTTGCCCACGCTGAGACCCTGGCCAGTAAGGATCTTCTTTTCCAAAGTGATATGTTAGCCAGTATTGGGCTTTGTAGTCGAGGATTTGCCCAATATGCACTCTCTGATGACTTTATTAGCTACACCTTCCTACAGGATGCAGGTGGTGTACATTTTTGGCTGCTGCGCATGAGGATGTTCTGCCCAACCAACGTGACAATCTACTCAAACTGGGGACAAATCCGCAGCAGATCGCTAGATGTCACTACAATAGCACTGGTGGTTGTTGCACACGCGGTAGGTGCTATGTATTTGTTTGTTGTGTACGTCTGTTCCGAAATTTGTGAAAGTATTTTCACGGCATACATGCAGAAGGCAGACTTATCTCAAGCCGCGTGGTGACGTCATGCACACACACACGCGCGCGCACACACGCGCACACACACAGGAGGAGATGAACGGGAATGTCAGCGAACAAACTTCTCCAGGATCTCCTGTCGTCCTTTTGCACAGAATCTAGCTGTGATCTGCACCATCCTATTAACTGCACGCGAAACTAACCTGAGGTCTAGAGGTGACCGAGTTAAAATATGAGCATTGCTTCGTTGAACTAAACTAAATTAACTACAAACATATTGTGTCCGAGATCTACTCGAAGCTTTGATGTGTTGCGCGAGCTGATTGGAGATCAGAGGAAAACCACTCTGATCCCAGACGTTCTGCCTTTGATCTTAACGCGGGGCTCGCTCTCACAGCACGGAGGAGCGCGCGAGAAGGACAAGCTGAGAGAATGAACCACTAAAAGATACCGGATTACCCTCCCGGACTAAACCGTAGACCAGTGGTAACTACAAAAACCAAGCATCGGTGGTAAGGAAGAAGCATCGCACGTGTTTGACTGTTAGTGGATATTTAAATCGGTAGCTACTACACAGTCTCAAGTATAGTCTACAATGATCAGAGGTGTTCCATTTAACATGTAGAGTGTATAGTGATGAAGGGTGTTTATAAACATTACATATAGTGTTTGTATTGATCAGAGGTGTTCGCCAATATTACATGTAGTGTGTGTAATGGTCAGGGGTGTTTGTAAACATTATCTGGAGTGTATAATGATCAGAGGTGTTTTCTAACATTATAGGTAGTGTTAATAATGATCAAAGGTGTTTGCTAACATTACATGCATTGTGTATAATGATCTGGGGTGTTTGTTAACATTATAGGTAGTGTTAATAATGATCAGAGGTGTTTGCTAACATTACATGCATTTTGTATAATGATCTGGGGTGTTTGGTAACATTGTAGGTAGTGTTAATAATGATCAGAGGTGTTTGCTAACATTGCATGCATTGTGTATAATGATCTGGGGTGTTTGGTAACATTATAGGTAGTGTTAATAATGGTCAGAGGTGTTTGCTAACAGTATATGCAGATTGTATAATTAACATTACTTATGGTGCATATAAAGAGCAGGGGTGTTTTTTTAAGATTGCATTCAGAATGTTTATTGATCAGAGGTGTTTGTTAACATTATATACAGAGTGTATTATTATCAGAGGTGTTTGTTAATATTGCATGTAGTGTTCATAATAACCAGAGGTGTTTTCTAACATTACATGCATTGTATATAATGATCTGGGGTGTTTGTTAAAATTATAGGTAGTGTTACTAATAATCAGAGGTGTTTGCTAACAGTATATGCAGATTGTATAATGATCAGGAGCTTGTTAACATTATGGTGCATATGGTGTTTTTAATATTGCATTCAGAGTGTTTATTAATCAGAGGTGTTTGGTAACATTACATAAAGAGTGTATAATAATCAGAGGTGTTTTTAATATTGCATGTAGTGTTCATATGTTGTGTGCGTAATAGTCAGGGGTGTTTGTAAACATTATCTGGAGTGTGTAATGCACAGAGGTGTTTTCTAACATTACATGCATTTTGTATAATGATCTGGGGTGTTTGTTAACATTATATATATAGTGTATATAATAATCAGAGGTGTTTGTTAACATTATATGCAGATTGTATAATGATCAGGTGTGTTGGCTAGCATTACCTATAGTGTCTATACTTATCAGAGGTGTTTGGTAACATTGCATCTAATCTTTATAATGATATACTGATCATGGGGTGTTTGCATGTACTGTTTATAATGACCAGAGGTGTGTGTTAATATTGCCTGCAGAGTGCATACTGATCAGAGGTGTTTGTTAACATCAGACATAATGTTTACAATGACCAGAGGTGTTTGTTAACATTGCATGTAGTGTTTATAATGATCAGAGGTGATTGCTAGGAATATACATAGTGTTTATGATGACCACAGGTGTTTGTTAATACTACATGTATAAAGATCTGGGATGTTTGTTAACATTGTATGCAGAGTGTATAATGACCAGAGGTGTTTATATGAAGGCAGTTTCATAAAATTATAAGAGGTGTTGTAACATTACATGCAGAGCGTGTATAATAACAGGGGTGTTTGCTAACATGATATATACTGTTTATAATGATTCAAGGTCTTTGTTCATGTTACATGTAGTAAAAAACATTTAGTATTTAACATTTAGAAATTTGGTTAACATTACAAACATTTATACAGTTATGCTGAATATTTGTGTATAAATATCATCACCACCTAAAATATCATCAGATTTTTACACAAGTCATACCAGTAAATGAAAAGGCAAAGAAATGAAATAGACAATTGAACAATTGAGACAAAATATTATCTTGACTGTTTATTCATTTATTTATTAACTATCTGTAAGTGGCAAAATATGTGACTTATTGTATCAGTATCTTCTTGATCCGCAATAACTACAACTAAACATTTCTGGTAACTGTTGTTGAGTCCTGCACATTGACATGATGGAATTTTAGCACATTCCTCTACATCTGGGAAGTTGGTGGGTTTCTTCACATGAATTGCATCCACAACAATAAGGTCAGGACTTGGTCATTGTAAAATTAACTTGAACCATCCTTTAGTAGAAAAACTGGTGTGATTAGGGTCAATGTCCTGCTGCATGACTCACATTCTCTTGAGATTCAGTTCTCAGACAAATATCCTGGTATTTTCCTTTAGAATTATTTTCCAACTCGGA
Organism: Parotocinclus spilosoma; assembly: GCA_033117975.1. NCBI lineage: Eukaryota > Metazoa > Chordata > Actinopteri > Siluriformes > Loricariidae > Parotocinclus > Parotocinclus spilosoma. Next base: position 5,961 of record JAVSBV010033373.1, on the reverse strand, counting down.
ATTAATAGTGTCCCAAACCTTGATACTACCACCGCCATGTTTCACAGATAAAATAATGTATTCATATCTGAATGCAGTTTTCTTTCTTTGCTTTCTTTAAATGTTTTACAATAGATCTGGTTGCCCACAAAATCTTTGACAAACTGCAGATAGGCAGAAGTGTTTTTTTTTGAGTGGTGCTGTATACACCATTATTGTTCAGTGTTCTGATGGTGGACTCATGAACATTAACATTAGCTGAAGTTACAGAGGACCTTAGTTACCCTGGCTTCCTTTGTGACCTCATAGACTGGTGCACACCTTGCTCCTAAAGTGGTCCTTGCTGGTCGACCACTCCTGGGGAGGCTACCAATGGTCTGGTATGCACAAATCCCATTTGAATGTGTAGTCCAAACTATTCAGAGATGGGTTTGAAACCTTTTCATTGACCGATCCCGGTTCTTTAAATACAACAGGGCACCCACTCACACATTCACAAATTGAAGACGCCTGACTTGAATTGAATTGCACTAACCCTAGTGGTCCACATATTTTTACCTCTCACAGATATGTTATATTGGATCATTCCTCTATTTACTAAATACAATTATTATGAAATAATAAACTATAAATGATATGAGTATAATATTTCCTTATTTGTTTAAATGGTGTTTGTTTAGTTGTATGACTAAAACTTTTAAGACTGATAATGATAAGTCTGATAATGTTTTAGGTTGTATTTATGCAACAATATAGACGATTCTAACGAGTTTACAATTTTGGATAGCCATCAGTTTGCTACACACAAGAAAGGGTTACGATATAGCACGTTTGTGAAAACAAAATCCATTTGCATCTTTGAAACGTCTTGTTTTTCCCTATTATGTGTGATCTGTATGTGACAGTGTATGTGGGAGGCTTCAGCATGGCGCTGGCAGCAGGTCTAAGCTGGATCTCAGTTGTGAAGATACTCTTACTGCACCTATTACTAGTAAGTTTACACGCTAGAAGCTGTTTCCTAACACCAAAAGAAAGAAAAGCTAAAACATTCTTTTACATGACATAATATGTGAAATTATTATATAAATGAGTATAAACGAAAAAAGCTGGATCAGAAGTTTTGTTTTATGCAGCGTTCACTTTCAGGGATCTGTTAGTAGCAGATATATGATCCAGCTGGCCTTCAGATTAAGGGGATTAGTGTTGCTACAGTATCCTTTCAGGATTTAGTGCAGCATGGAAATGGTCCACATTATAGCTTTGATAACATGTGATGAAATGTTGGAATTCTTAACCCCAGGAGATCATGTTTTATGATCCTCTCAGGTTGCCATAATGGCAGAAGAGAGACGAGAATGCAGGGAGCAGGAATACAAGGACCAGTTTGGGAACTGCATGGCTTGCAGGCAGTGCAACGCTGGACAAGAACTTTCAAAGGTTCGGCATGTTTAGCTTTGTCGTCAGTATTACACATCGTACAGAAGACTTTTACAAAAAAAAAAAACACAAAAAAAAGCAGAAAGAAACGACTGCATGAGGATTAAAAATCTAGTATCTGATAAGCCGTAATAAATTCTCTGCTTCAGGCACGTTCCAAATCTTCTTCTTATAGATAATTAAAAAAGAGGTGCTGTTCGCCAGATGACATAAAGCCTTAAATTAAGTGTAAACCTGCGAATTCAGGAGACTCTGTTGGGAGAGCAGAATTTACTGAATTTCCCATAAACACCCCAGAGTTTCTCAATGCTTTTAAAGGTTTACTTTACTGTCCCCCATCAAACAGACTCATAGAAAAGTGCAGCTTTAAAGTTTGCAAATAGAGCGGGGATCCCAGTGTTTTGAATAGAATGTCCTACTTAATTATTTATTGCTTCCTGCATGTAGACGAAGAGAAGATAAATCAGTGCAGTTCTTTGTGGAGTGTTAGTCACGGTTTAAACAGTTACACCCAAAGAGCAGTGCTCACTAATTTAAATCAAATGAACATTTTGTAGAATGATATTTTGTCTTTGAAACAGCATGTGTAGTTTTTAACTGTTAGGGTTTACCCTATATTAAAGAATATTTCTAAAAATATATAGAATAAAAACAGCTTCTTTGATTATACTCTGCAGCTTTGTTTGCCTTGTGATAAAATAAAGTCGCCTTTGTTTTTCTAAGCGATTATAACCCATATGTGCATTTTCAAGCATTTCTTGCACTTCCTTTTATTAAATATCATAAGCGATGATGTAAGAATATTTTAAGGTCCAATTACTGGAGAGTCAAATAACCAGCTGGAATCAGTTTAAAAACACACACTCCCTCTTTCAGCATTTCAGCAAATAAATATCCTAAATATAGTCTGATTAAAAATGTTGCATCATGACAACTTCCATAAATGTCATTCATTCCTATCTCGCTAATTTCAATGTATAGTTTAAAAACTGCCATTCACACAACTTTGAATCTCAATTATTGTGACACTGAGATCAGAATTAAAGTCATGAAAAAGCTCCACAACGGGATCAAAGTTCAGCCTAAAGCTCCTGGTAGAAAGATGTAAACTGACAGGGTTTGAGCTAAGCATTCTGTAGGGTCTGAATAAAAGCCCTTAAAACATCTCTGTGTCTCAACATGCTTGTGCTTCATACAAATTTTCTCCTCTATCGCCCGGCTTCCTTTCTGGCATCTTGACTCAAAGTTGATGTGGAGATAAGAGCAAAATGGTATCTTGTGGGTGCTGATTTGAAGAATATAGGAGACAAGATTGTTCGGAGCTGATAGTTATGAATACAAGACATGATTTTGGCTGGAAAATATCTGGCCATCTACTAACATTGTGCATTGTTTAATAAATCTCTTGTATCCAATGCTTTAAATCCAGAGTTTGCTTTTCACACTGTTGAAATGTAGAGATATAATACTCAGAAGGAGCTATGTAACTGGGAGTTTGGTGTATTTATCTTTGGACCAATTTCCAGCATGTTAACCAACCTTTTATTATTTAGTGTTGGTTACCAAAAGTTTTCATTTTAACAAAGTGGCAGAGTAGGCCAATATATTGTAGTTATTCTAACCCTAACCCTAACCCTATACAGCTACTGACAATAGAACAGTTTTGTTATCTGGGTTACTCCTACATTTCTAAGCAAACAAGTGAATATTTATTACAATATTATACAACAAAGCTTACATAATGACATTACGTTCTGTGAAACAGGGCGTTGACCAAAATAGATATACCTGACATTACCATAGTTATATAGTCATTTAATTTTGTTGTAATTTAAACATAAATGCCGGACGAACAGAGAATCAATTTACATATTTACAGGTTAAAGACAATATACAGGTACTGCAGGACAAACAAAGGACAGGCCCATACACTTATGAACACAAATTAAAGCCTGTTACAAATAAGTATCAGAAAGTAATACACACACACACACACACACACCTTCTGCTCTCAAACTCCCATCTCTGGATCCGCAGAATTGATTGGCTGTATCCAGATTTTTATTTCCTATTATAATTTATGATCATTGTTAAGGCATTGCCCTTGTCTAGAGTTGCTCTGGTCTTGTGCCCTATGATGCGAGCCATTCACCTGCTCTCCAGTGAGCCTTTCCAGGATTAAGCGGATAATAAATTGAATGAATGGATGAATGAATTAATGTTAAGACTCCCGTCGATAAAATGAACTTTGATTTGGACGATCACTAAATGGCGCATAGCTGAATATTAAAATGGACTTTTAATATAAATTGCATACATTGCCTATATTGTCTGCTCTTTGACCTTTGCCAACTGATCTGAGTACAGCTTCTGATACTGATACCAGCCTAAATGTTTTTATTACAGTGGATTTGGCAGTCAGTTCACTGACATACTTTAATCTGTGAATACGTCTGACAGTGACTGACATGACAGACACTCATCACCACCATCCTACCTAAGGTTTTGCATAAATGACTTGCTGTGAGTCAGTACAGGTACTCAGAGGAAGTAGTGTATTCGTTTAGAATTCAATCATATGTCATGTTTTCAATTCTGTCTCAATTTTTTTCCCTTGAATTACTAAATGTTGTGTGGCATTTATTTGAATTGGTCTACTAGTTAGAATGTATTTGTATGTGTTTGTAAGTATCATATCGTCACTGTTATGTTGTGCGATTACTCCTTTCCATCAGTAAAGATTAAAGAGTTCAAAAGCAACCAAAACCCCTCTTTGTGTCGTAAATACCAGTAGCTGCCCCAGTTCTGGCCACATTAGGAGATCCTCAGAGCTTATTGTGAGATTCTTCACACAGCTCTTAATCTTTTGCCCAGTAAACTGTTCAAACCCCTCGTCTATGCTGCACAAAGAAGCTGGCTATGTGCTCTAAAAAGACAACTCCAGAGTTGTTCCAACCCTGCTCCTGATTATCTTCCCAGCGATGGCACGGTGCCTACAAACTGAGCTGGCCCAAGCTTGTTTTCTGTACACTCTCTTTGTTGTCCAGCATTCCGAGTCGCTATGCCCCTTTGGAGAGAAAGGCCTTATATGGGACAGGCAGGCAGCAACAGCTTCCATTGTGATCTAACACTTCCATTGGTGTGCTCACTTGGTCCATACCAACCTGGCCGAACTGGGCTTTTTGGCTACAGAGGCTGAGAAAGCCTCTAATTCCTGGGGTTCAGCGCAAAGCTCTTATCGTTTAGTGTATCCGACAGGTCCAGTGTCTGTGTCGATATTCAGAGCTCTGTGTATATTTGTGTCCAGGAAGGGAAACAGTATCTGGGTGTAGAGAGAAGGCTACTGTTGAAACTGACCTTCAGGTTAATGATATAAGAGCCTGGCTGTGTAATGCAGCTCAGTACGGTGGGAATGCTGTGTGGTAAATACACTCTCACTGAGAAGGGGCAGCTGGGTGAAACAATGCTACTGACTGATGTCATACCACACAGGCCCATTGACTTTACTCTTTTCAACTGGAACATGATAGTTTGTTATGGATTTTGTTTGTTATTTCTTGAATGCATAAATGATTCTATGTGCTGTACTTTATATAGAGATTATTTTGGTAATTGTGTTTTTATAATACAATACTAAAATACTAAATACTAAAGACAAGAAAGTATATGGTAGCAGGATTGTGAACAACACATTTTATAGAGTATTGAGTGATTGTACTGTCTGGTGCCAGGGATTTTCCAGCCTCCCTGTTTAATTGACCATTTTCCTAATTTTATCCTACCTTTCTTCATTACATACTTAGACACATGAACTGGTCAGAAATCACCACTGTGACTCAAATTTGGGTCATTGTGGTGGGCTAGAGTATTAGATCACTATATCAAACGAATGCATACAGTATTTTTGCAAGTGCAAATACAGTTCTGTTTAACGACTAACCATGCAACATCTGCTCCCTTTAATGATCAAGGTCTTAATAATTCTAATACATTCTAACAGTAAATAGAAATCTTATTTTATCTCCGGATGTTGTGGCTGTGAGCAGAAGTCTATCATTCATGTATGTGTTTAAGTACCTTACTGGTTGTGCTCATGCTTGCTCATTAGCCTATGTTTGTACTGGAGACTGTTCAAAGTGATTTGGTTTTAATATGTTTTAAGCTGTAAATGGAATTCTGAAGTGTAAGTGCCTGTCCTATTGTAAGTATTACTTTTTAGTAACTTTTTGAGTTTCATTTGTCTGATCTTCCGTGTTGTTTGTTATACTGTCTGTCATTGCATTTTTGGTTCCCGTCTAAAAAAATATCAGTCATTTTAATGACTTATTATTTACTCATGTTGTTAGCGGTAAAGCTGATGCATTCAAGTATCATTGCATGCAGTGTTCTTGTGCATATGCACTTTCTTGCTTTATTTTGTTCTATTTTTCGACTTCTTTACCACCAGTGTTAATTTTGTTGATGATCTATTTTCGTCATAGTTTTCGTCAACAAACCTTTTCTTCATGACGAAAACTAAACGATAACTAAACAAAAACTACTTAC
>JAVSBV010033343.1:0-24984 GCA_033117975.1 Parotocinclus spilosoma | reverse complement strand
TATATTATTTCCCCATTATTATTATACGACGTGGGATATACTTATCCTGCATATTTGGGTCCTGTTAAAAACACCACTACTGCTCGTAACAGCATCTTGGGGTTATTGTTTTTCTTTTTCATTTTATTTAATATATAAAAACAAAGGAGCTGGATTCACACAAGTGCCTCAATGCATGCACTTCAAATAAGAGCGGTACCAAATCTTGTTTTACTTGAAACAAGTCGCTGAATTCATTTAATGTTTAACAACCTTATTTTTAATGTGCAGCTGTGTCACTACAAATGATTGGCAAGCAAAGAGGTACAGTCGTGCCCCTCTAAACTCTATGTGCCCAGTAAGACAAACAGTTTAGAAACACCCCTGGGGTTACCCACTATACCAAATAGATTCCTTAGTGTCCTGTGTATTTAGATCACCTGATTCAGCATTTTTCTGCAAGCTCCAGCAGCTGAGATAAATGTCTCTAAATACTCTAAAAAATCTCCTACTGTAGTCAGTAGGCCACTCACAAACTCTGTGCTCTCACTCCCTTTTTCTCTCTGAGTGCAAAATACCTAGTCCAAAGTGAAATTTAAACTACTAAAAGTTTGGGTTGGGCACAGTTCATTACATGTTCCATAAACAAACACCATGAGTAAACAATTCTATGAGCAATATACTTCAGGACAGACATGATTACAGTCCAGTGCTGCAGTGCTTCTGTCCTGGTCTTAAACACTCTTCTTCTTAGGACACAATTCTCCTCACATTGTGGATTTTTTGCTGTCCTGGATGGAATGATGGTAATTTGTGCTTTCTTCAGAAAAATATTTTCGACCAGTGTATGATTGTTCTAAATTAACAAGAGCACTTTGCTCTGCTCTTCTGTAGGGATCAAAACTCATTCAGAATGAAAAGTCCAGAGGAAAAACTAATTCAAGTTTTATTTACATATACTTTTTTTTTATCACAGATGTTCCTGCTAAAATGTCTTAGAATAATTACAATTAGGCAAAAATAAAAGAAATACCAGAATGCTGACCAGATATTATCATAGTTACACAGCTTTTGAAATTACTCCATGAGAATATATTTGCTGTGGGACAAGGAACCTTCCAGTAACTAAATACTGTAGTTTTAGGTACATTGCAAACTGTGTATTATAAACAAATAATAAAACAACATGAATATGTATTCGAGTACACATTTTGTATAGTAATTCTTATCTCTCTATCTTTTATAAAACTTAGCAGTATAAAATAAAGCAGTGCATCTTATTTACCTTCCCTTAAGTTCAGATCAGTACTTCTTGGTGTGTTTATGTTAGGCAAAAATAAGCCCCACACAATTTGTAAAAGTATACAGTAGAATTTGTCATGGTTATGTGAGCAATATATATATCATGCAAAATGTTGCACTGTCATGCAAACACTGGCTTGTAATGTACGAGTCCCTTGGTAACTAATACAGGGTGGGTCAAAAGCCACAGGACACCCTTTTATTTCAGAAACAAAAGTTAAAATGGCATATCTGAATCGGGGGGCTGATACTGATGAAGAAACCTCAACAATGGTTTTGGCAACCTTTCTGAAAAGTCCATGATGCAGCAAGTAATGTGTCCTGTGATTTTTTACTTACCCTGTATATCATAAAGTTACAGAAAACCTGTATGGTCTGACCATGCTTTTAACAGTTTGATTCGAGTGTTAGACCTTCCCTCTGCCTTAATAAAAAAGCTGAACAAAATGTATAAAAACAACTCTAAGCTTGAGGTTGTATTAAATTGTTCTAATGTTGGTTGACTGATGAATGAAGGCAAAAATAAAAACAGCTAATGTGCAGTTATTTGCCTATGTTTAGTGAGAAATGTGAACAAGTAGAGTAATGGGTTTTATTTAAATACCAATAAGAAAATGCTTTAGGGGGAAAAACATTGCTAAGTGAAGAGCCATGGAATAATGAGCTAGAATGGCCATTATTCGTATCTAGTTATCATAAAAGCACTTCACATAAAACCAAATAAACATTCAAGTGTGGATGAGAAATGTATGAGTAGAAGAGAGAAGTGAGATTACTAAAGTTTACACTTGGGAGGAATATCTGAGAAACATGAGCATTATCTTTCTTTTCATTTCACTTTTATCTGGGAGAAAATACTAGGAGATATTAAGATCGACCTGTAGCTAGCTATCAGACTTGCAAAACAATAAAGAAATTCCAGACCATTTATTGATTTCCTGCATGAACATCCTATTTAGTTTATGCCACAGATTCTCAATTGGGTTAAGGTCTAGACTTTCAAAACACAATTATTCTTTTTTAAAATCACTCTGTTGTTGTCTTGTTGCATCATCCATCCACTGTGCTTTAGGTGACCATTACCCTGACGTTGCTCTGTAAAGTTTAATGCAATTTTGAATTGAATGTTCCCTCAGTGATTCAGGGCCCAGATGTAATGCTTTTCACTTGAATTATGTTTTGGTGTTTGAGCACAGTACCTTTAAGCTCCAATTTAATTTACTCCTTATTCACAATGGCATGGTGTGTCCTCGGTTAAACTTTACAGGGATCCAGCATCTAGATATGAGTAGCAACAGTACTGAACTTCATATATATGTGGACAATTTGTCTCATTGAGAACAATTTAGTTGAACCTATGACTGTCCCTGTCCGACCGTGTGAGGTCAATCAAAAGTTAGAAATCAAATGGCATGCATGCAGTAGAAGTAGTAGAATTATTTTTATTTAAAAAAGCAGTAGTTTGTGATTTTTTTCAAATTAGTAATTGCAAAAGTAATTGCAGGTCTGGGTCAAGGTCAAGTCAAGTCAGATTTGTTTATATAATGCTTCTTAGTGGAGTGTTAACTCAAAGCAGCTTTACAATTTTAGATCATCTTCAAATATCTGGGGCCAATACTAAACCATAAGAAATAAACATTGGGAGGAACAAGACTCAAAAAGGGACCCAACAGTCATGCTGACTGACCATCCCTACCTTAGATCCAACCAATCATGTGTATATGGGTTAAAACTGGGTGGTGGTTGAAATCATGGGGTAGTTAATCAGCTACCTGATTGCCATTTTATGGAAGGGTAAGGAGCAATTTATTGGAGTTCACAAACTTTATAACTGTTTTACAGGGGCATTTTAAAAGTACTGCTACAAATTTAATACCACTGCTTAGCAAATATGATCAGAATGGTCACATTAATCTCTTTTTTACACTTAAATACAAACCTTGCCATCAGGAGATTAGCAAAGCACAGAAGCATCTCTGTATTTCTGTTCCTATAAATCGGATTAAAATTGCTAATAATTCAGGCCATGATAAGACATATTGGGTGTTTTGAAATAAATTTGTAACTGTACTGCACTGAATTCTAGAGAGATGCTATGGGTTAATGCGCCATCTGTTGCGGAATGTGATTGCGAAGCAAAGCTTTTTTCCCTTTATTAAGTCTGATAAGTGCAGGCTATGAGTTTGGTGGTGTAACATGCAAGCTGTCTGCATTTCTTTACTGGCTGGTGTGTTCCGGCTCTGCAGCGTGTGTGGTGCAGCGGTGCCAGGCTCTGGAGATTATGGCAAATTTGAACCTTTCAGCAGTTCACTAGTGAAGACAAATGGCACCGTGTGTTTGGGGCCCTGGTGGGTGATCTATATTAACGTCTGGCCGAGCTTGAGCATCTTGCATATGCTAACTCCATTAGAAGGTCATGGCCTGGCTCAGTGTACCTCCCTCCCGACACGCAGGATTTAGAAAGGTTGCAGGTGCAGCAGTGTGTGTTCTGTCTCAGCAAGACAGAAACAAATCCATGGTCACTTTTTTTGGATTGTAGCCCATTGCACGCAGAGCAGGGTGGTTGGTGCTCCAGCTGCTGCTGGGGGCATGTCTCGCCATGGTGCATCTGGTGCTCCGGTATCTTTACATAACTCAACACACAGTACACATGTACACACACAGAAATTTGTATCGCTTCAGATAACTTATGCCTGTATGTAACAGTCGGGAAATTCTTGTATTCACACTCAGAAATTAAAGATTTATTAAAGGCATGCAGGGAGTCTGCTTGTGAATAAGTCTATTTAACCCATTAACTGGCAATTTGTATTTGTTTTCTGAACATTTTTACTTTATTTCTGTCTCCCTACATCCCATCCCACATGCGCGCACACATCATTATGTGACTAATAATGTAAGCATGAATTTTCAGCATCTGCTACAGACTGCGAGATACAACACCGAGATACACCAGCTTGCTTATATTATCCACAAACCTATAACCCCCTCCATAAAAGAACATCACACTCAAAGAAATGCTACAACAGACAACACATACTTGGTCTTTGTCATCTGGAAATAGTAGTGCTAATGATAACAGACAATCTGAACATTCTTAAAAATATGAAAAATTAATGCAAGCAAGTTGATAGCAGAGATGTGTGATTAAAAGCCAATTCATTGTGAAAAACGTAACATATTACACAAGTAATTAAGGTCTACAGGAATATTATCATTAGCATTACTGCAAACACTGACAGCTAGTTACTAATGTGTATAATTACAATGAGTGACATGACATTAAGTGATTAAGGTTGCCAGGTGTCTGGTTTTATGAGGTCTGGTTGGTGCTTTTTACTAGTTAGTATGCCTGGTCGAACAACCAAGTCTAGGCCTCAAATGAGAAAAACTCTCAGAGATGCCTTACACAGAAACCTTGAGAGGAAATATTTGAGCTCAAATGGGGAAACAACTCATGTTTAGTAAACCATGTTGTTCATAAGAGAAATAACAGAATAAATACAACCAAATAAAAAAATATGTATAAATAAGAAAAATATCCACTACTTTCCACTGTAGCCTCAAGAAGTAGTTTTCAAGTGTTTTAATACTGCATATATATTTCCTGTATTTGGGGAATATAAAATGTACGGTGTGTGTGTTACATTGTGCCTCAGTAGTGGTATTACTAATAAATATAAGTACATTTTGTGGAAACATAAATATGACTTTTGAAGATCCCATCTAATATTAAACTCCATTATGCCAGCTGTATTGGTTATAGGACATGAGACATGCGTTGTAATTTGCATCCACTGTAGACTGACAGTTTCAGATCATATCGCTCCTGTCTTTCTTTCATTGCTCACCGTAAACGCCATTTAAAAGAAAAAAAAAAAAGAGTCTGAGTAGATACACAACCAGACTCTACAAACTTTCCGATGTCATGAACAATTTGCAGCCTCCTACCCTTCAGAGACCATCCTAGCACCACCACTGACCAGGTCATCAGAACTTACTGTTCACATTAACAGAAGTACATTGATGGTAGAGCTTGTAGTTCTACAGTTACAAAATTCTCCATGTAGAATGTGTTTCAGTGTCAGTTTTCAACCACAGTATGCTTTTGGATCAATACTTCAAAATACACAGCTTCAAAACTGGGATCGTAATTACATGAGTGAGCAGCTTCTAATAATGTGATCAATCCATATTATTTTAGTGACATCGGTGTGCTGACCGTTGTCTACCACATAAACCACGTCTGTTCAATATTGGCCCTATAGTGATTAATTCCAATGAATAACAATACATTAATTTGTTTGTGTATTTGCCATTTGGCCTGCAATATATTCCAAAAAAAAAGTTGGGCTATGGACATTTAGGCCTAGTAATAAGGTAAGAAGTAGAGTCCACTGGTGATTGTAATCATGAGTAGAAATGGACAGAGAATCTTCAGGTGGTCAACAAATGAATGAGGAAGTAATATGAATGAAATGAATAAATGAAAAATTTTTAAAAACTAAACTAAATCTCTCTGATCCCTCACACAGCACTATCATGAACCATAATTCAGCAATAGGTGACAGAACCACATAAGCAATGGCTTACTTTGGAGAACCTTTGTTATGCACTACGATACAGAGTTACATTCACAAATGTCAATGAAAATGTTGAAAATGTTACTCTACAAAAAAAAAGTCTTATGTTGACCATATGTGGAAGCAAATCAGCTTTTCTGGGCTCTGAAACATCTGGGATGAACCACCACACAGTTGAATTGTTTATTGTGTCAGACTGTTAATTCATATCCATACTCCAGATCTTTTTTGAAAAAAAAAATAGATGCAAAACAAGACAAGAAGAAGACAGTGCAAAACAAAAAGACAATTATTTTTCTTACATATTTGTTGACAACCTGGACAACCTCTGGCCATTCTGGCTCATCAAAGACTCAGTGTTTATTCAGTGCTCCTATTGTGGAAAACCGTGATTATAATCACCTGTTGACATTCCCTGTTCAAAATCCCATTGTTATTATTTTTTTATTTTATTTGAGTTTTATCACTAGCTCCAAATTGGCCCTGTCCCAACCTTTTTTGGAATGCGTTGCAGGCCTGAAATGCAGGAATGGATGTTCATTAATAAGTGTAATTATTAAATCAGAAACACTACATATTAACATTAATATTCATTCACTCATCATCTTCCACTTAGTCCACATGGGGTCACGGACCAGCCAGTGCCCACCCAGCAACTCTGGGCACAAGGACAGGAATAACCCTAGATGGGGCGCCAATCCATTGTAGGGCACAGACAGACAGACACACGCAGAAAGACACACAGAGACGGCCATCAATTAAAGAGACAATTAACCAAACCAATTAACTTAAAACACACGTCTTTGGACTTTGGTAGGAAGCCGGCGTACCTGGAGTAAACCCACACAAACACGGGGAGGACATGCAGACTCCACACAGACCCAGGCTGCTTCACCCTGGGATTGAACCCAGGAGCTTCTTTCTGTGAGGCAGTGGTGCTACCCACTAAGCTGCCCCATTTAGATTAATACTTTTTTCTGATTTGAAGTTATAAGGAAAAAGCATACATATCCCAAAGCCCACAGTGCACAGGCAAATGCATACTCTGGAAGGGGCTGGAAAGTGTGTAGTACTAGTGGATTCTCCACAATCTACACTCACCTTCCTCCGATTTATGTACCAAAATGCTGTCCAAGCTAGTCAGTAGGCACTGTGATGATTGGCTATCCAATTGCCACTGCACCACCAGAGAGTTTCAGTTTTGTTTTTCTTGGTCAGCTGTCAATGACACAACACCAGGGGATGACTTAAGATAATACTAATACTACTTTTTGTGGTAATATTGTACTACAAGAAAACAACAGCTACAGTAAACTCTAAGTACACTGCAGGATGAAACGTCCACTTATTTTATCTACTTCAGGTAAAATAATAAAAAAAACTGTTAATAACCCTTATATTTACAATTCAGCTCTGTAAAGTGAAGTTTCCAATTTCTCTCCCCACTGTTAAGTTAACAGAATAATATGATATGGAAAAATGAAGCTTATCAGCATGTTAAAGCAATACATATTTTCAGCAGTTTTGAATATGCTGCATGAAGCAGAAAAGTTTAAATCTGGCTTGAAAGCACACTTTAAAAGTTTTTTCTAACCTTAGCCTTTAGGTCTAGCGTAAAGGTTTAAATTAATAATGCAAACCTGGCATCTTACAGAGTGACTATAATAAATCAGAAATCGTGACACTGTGCTCGCTTATTGAATGATACATTTATTTAATGAGTTTGCTTTCCTTTTTGCACACCAGTTCCCTTGTAATTTTACCATAAACCGCCTCATTTTATCGGTCACAAAACAAAAACACATGTAGGGCTAATGGGATATCCACAGCTATGTTGGACAGTGAACATAACGGCAGATTGTAGATAAAACTTAGTAAGCAGTCAGCAATTTCACTACCCAAATCATTACCATCCAGAATGTAACTGACATCTCGGATATACAGTATATAATGCAAATGAGTCCATTAATTAATCATTACAATAATATGTATTGGGATCTGTACTTGGGCTTTGCGCCGTATGCAATTTCTATGTCATTCAAAATTAGATTTTAATTAAATATGTGCTAAACAGTTCTAAATAGTTCTAACAGATGGCAGCCACTCCAAATGGTCCACGTTATTGAACAATTGTTAGTCTATTAGATGACTCATCGTATGAAAGCCATTTGCAGCCTGTATGCCACCTATCATTAAAGCTTCCAGTTTTAAACTTCAACCAGACAGAAGTCACTGAAATTACAGCTCCTACAGCTATATTAACCCTTACAGGGTCCTTCTTTTATGTATGCATCTGGTTTTGACAAAAACAAAAAAACCCTTACAAATGTTTTCCATTCAAGGGTTTGACATGATTTGTTTTTACTTCAATTTGCTTCACTTTGACACATTACATGCATTCAATAAATATATTTATACACTGCTCACAAAAAATAGGGGATATTTCATTAAAATATTCCCTCATTTTTGTGAGCAGTATACATGAAATATATAACGCATATATCAATGAAGAAGAAACAGTAAAGCAAGAAGTACTGCATTGTTGCAAAACAAAGAAAGTCAGAAAAATTGTAAAATAATAAATATATAAAACCTGCTTTTTACAGTGCAGCCACTGGTGTTAAATATGCAAATTTCTTCTCAGAGCTTCTCAGACAGTGCCCTCTTCTAAAATATCTGCTTACAATATGAAATATGTTTGTAATGCAATTAATGTGTCTGAAAAACACTTGTGAATCAGATCTGACCAGGAATGCCCATATTTGTAATGTAAAAGTGTGTATATCTAGGCAAATAGGGCCAAACTAATGAGCTTTTGAGAACTGTATAGCAATTGTAATTTATATACAGTTATGGCTTTGAGACTGAGGCAAAAAATACAGCACAAGATTCAAACACACATCTGCTTTTGTTGTTTAAACAGCAGCTCATCATTATGCGTGATCACTTGTTACTAGTGTTTACCCACCAGTAACAAGTTCTTCATCATGAGATTATAAATGATTGTGACAGCATAATTTTATAAAAAGTCTTACCGTAACTGTTTTTACTCGACCTCCTCCCTTGGTGCAGGTCCAGCCAGAGTGGTTAAACAGCAGGCCACAGATCTCCCCCTCTGAACACGGGGCCATCTCACACCACTGTCTGCTCTTCACTATTCGTGCTGTGCGCACACACACACACACACACACACACACACACACACACATCAGTCAGATCTTGAGGATATTCTCTGGCACGTCATGTGAGTGCGCAACCAATCACCATGATGGCATACATACATAAGGAACCCACACAGTAGCATTAAACGTACAGTATATATTAGCGGTGCAACGGCACCCTTTGCTTACGGTTTGAGTTTATGATTTTCACAGTCAATTCTAACACTTATTCTAATACTATGCTTTTTGGGTTGTCCAGAAACCTTTGGCTTTATAGTGCACATATTAGAGATCAAGAATGTGATACCATGTTGCAACTGAAGCCACCACTGATGCATATCACAAAATCATAAATCCTTGCATAAATTCTTGCATAGAAATTGTTCAATAAAAAGCTTTAACTTTCAAAAAGCTTACTTATTTAAAAAATTTTTTATTGATGTTACAATTTTCCTATAAACTGCAGTCATAAAGCATTTTCCAGACACAAACAGTAGGCAGAAACCGAAGCCAAAAGTATGATAGCACTAGTTAAGTACGTTTTTTTTTTCAAATGTAAATCAAAGTTTTTATTAGAAAATCATATAAACAGCATAACAATTGGTATGAAAAGTTGAATCACTGACAACAAACATACATTTCAGAATGTACTATTATTTGGTGTGGTCTCCACTTTTCCTGTAATGACATCCAATCGAACTAGCATGGACTCTACAAGTGTGATGAGACTCTTCACCAGAGACCAGCTCATGGGAGGGAGATGTCAATGGTTGAAAGCTGATACAAGCATTGGATTATGAAAATGTACACACAATGTGAAACACAAAAATCATTACCTCTTTAATAAGTTGTGTGGTTAGTACATTTATATTTATATCATTTAGCAGATTCCCTTATCCCAGAGTGACTTAAAATTAATACGGTCTTACAGTCCAAGCAATTGTGGGTTAAGAGCCTTGCTCAGGGACCTAACTGTGGCAGAGGTGAGATTTGAACCCTGGACCTTCTGGTCTATTATCCAGTACCTTAACCATCACAGTCCCTTAGTTAGTACAATTGTTGCAATGGTCTTTGTATACTTTGCAGAGGTAAGAAAATAATACACTTACACTTAAAATAATAATACTAATAATAATAATACACTAGTTATTACAAGTGTAATAATAATACACTTAAAACACTCTGTCCCTGCCTCATGCAACTATTACCCATGTGCCTTTTTCATTTAATACCTTGTTCTCATTCCTAAACGTTACAACTTACAACTTTTCCCTTAAGGCAGCTTTTCTGAGTGTTTGGGGAAAAGGGAGATACAGAATGAAAAAGAGTCACCGGAGACCTTTTAGATTTTAGTATCTGTTTCAGGTTTCCTTTTTTTATAGAACCAGGCTTCTCTTAAAGCATTGCTCTTAGCTGAAAAGTATTCCATTACCTCCATGATTTATAGTGATACCTTGAACATTTTCAGCTTATTAAAGATTAACCAAGTCATCCCAAAGCTACTCCAAAAGAGGGATGACAAATCACTAGCTCGGGCACGCAGGACATGCAGATTTGTGTTCAGGCTACCACTTTTTTATTTGTAATTGCTTGTTGGATAGATGGCTCAGTGGGCTGCTGTGAACATCCATCAACTATAGGGAAAAAAAAAAATCTTTCCCCTGGAGCGTTTATTGCTAAACAGAAATGTTCCTTGTAGATGCATTTTTGGACAAAACATGCCCCAACCTGTTATAGCTCCTCTGAGTTGTTACTGGTATGACATCAGTGTGATGCTGTGACTACAGCTCACTAATCATTCCCAAAGCAAGGCCATAAGCAGCAACTATTTTTATCAGACAGAATTGTATTAACATCAGAAGAAGTTAAGAAAAAAAATTGTTTAGGAGTACTTGAATTCCAGCTAGCCTCAAACTTTAAGATTAGTTCTGTTTTTTTCTTCTTTAGAAACATTTCATGAACAAAGCTAGCCATGTTGTCAACTATATGCAGCATCTAATTCATCTAAAGGCCAACTTTTAATTAGACTACACAGTTTGGATTTACTTTAAAACCACCTTTTTAATTGTGCTGTGCAGCTAAGGCAAATTTGTGTTGAACATTACCAAAGTTTGTATTGCATTTGGCATCTGAAAGCTTATTAACAGAGAGCAAACAACAAGCAAGAAAAGCTACCTTTAGATCCATTCTCAGGGGTAAAAGCAATGCATTTCAAATAATGCATAGTCTGTGTTGTTTTCCTAAATCAACTGCAAATGTAATTTGACCAGGGATTCCCAAGCTTTTGGTACACAATAACACCTGGACATCCTACATACAGTCAAACCAAAGTACCTTTATATCTTAATCCTCTCTGCCTATTAATTAAAGCAATTAACTGAAATCATCAAGTACCTTAAAGCCCCTCTCCTCTATCCAATGATAGATACAGGACTCTTAACTAGGGCACTTGCAGGAATGAGGTACTTTTGTATAACACTGTTTCACTGTACTAAATAATATGAGACTAAACCACTGAGACCCCTGTATTGCTGCCTTCAGCTTCTGTGTTGCAGTCTTTAACTTCTTAATTGAGTCTTTTTTATGTTAATAAAACTCCTACACTTGCACCTACACCTGTCTCCCTGCCTCTGATGCATCTAGATCTCGACAATTGCCTTTATGAGATCCCATCTGGCTTTTCATTACTTTAGCATCACTAAGCATTTTTAGAGAATTAGAGATTCAGCTATTTACTGCTAAAAGTCTGCTGTATTTCTGTTCACAGTAAATAAAAATGTAAGAGCTGATTCATTTGTTAATAATCAATCAATTCATCAATGTGAATTTGTCCTTCAGGTGCAATATGTTTTTCTTGTGCAAGTCTTGTGTAACTATGTCACCAGGCATCCAGAACAGAGTGAGTCTGAAAGAATTTATGAATTCCCCTTTTTTGCTCCAAATATCTAGACTTCCAAAAAGCCTTAAATCCAAACTGCACCTCAGCTCCTATAATTCCTTTACACACCTGTCACCATAATACTCCATCACTTCTGCTGTTGTACTGATTAATAAAAAGGGAAGCTACTTTAAGGGAGTGAGTCTTTAAACTAACGCAGAACAGAGCTGTTCAAGCTAGCGATGCAGCAGTGGTAGAGGTTTAGTAGACCCAAGGGGAAAAGCGGCTCTCAGAATCAGCCGGCCTCAAACAAACAAGCTTTTCTCTGAGCGACACTATCCAAAAGAGCACAAATACATAGAAAATAAAGCATAGCAGGGCTTTTTAAATGTCTTTAAACAAACCAGGAATTAAAAGATTAAGAGTCCATGGGTAGAAAAATATGAAACTAAGTTTTGTTAAACGCACATTTCGATGATTTTTGATAGACTCTGCAGATCACATATGAGCAGGCAAGATTTTTCATGGTCGTACACAAAGCAGTTACTGTAATATATGCTACAGGTCTGTGTTTACCTGCTCTAACCATCTTAGCTTATCAGATCATTATCCATACCTTGAGCTGTATCCAGGGATGTTGGTGAACAGAAGGACCTTCTGTACAAACAAGATTAGCTCTTTGTTTTGACTGTGTTAGCTAGAGTGCAGCATACTATCAAGTAAGCGATCAGTTTCAAATGTGAATGTACATTGGAATGGGAAAATTGGGCCACTTTAAGTGAGGCATGGTCATCAGTGCTACACAAGCTGTAGACATTACTTTACAAACTGCCAACCTTGTGGTTTTCTCATGCAACAGTTTTGAGTGAGTACCAAGAATGGAGTGACTCAGAAAAATTTATTTATTTGGCTTCTTTAACGTCACTTATCGGCATCAGTGGCCATCCAACGACATGCACAAGGTTAGATCCATACACAAGTTCATTCCAAGACCAGTCATATATACACAAGTCAATGACAATTTAGAGACACAAATTCACCTAACATTTCTTTGGACTGTTGGAGGAAACTGGAGTAAAACCACGCAGACATGGGGAGGACATGCAGACTCCACACAGAAAGGACCCATGTCGCTCCACCCTGGGATTGATCCCAGGACCTTCTTGCTGTAAGGCAGCGGTGCTACCCACCGAGCCACCGAGCCGCCCCGACTCAGTGAAAGGATAACATGGATATAAGCACCTTGTTGATAAAAGGGGTCAGATGAGAATAGCAATAATTGTTTTAATTAATAAGCAGATCAGTACAATACTGGTTCTCCAACTCCTGAAGTGTCCAAGCACATAACTCATGTTTCCTTACCATGTATGAGCTATAACAGTCGCCGATCAGTTTGAGTGCCACTGTCTTCTAAAGGAAACAAAGTCAGAAGACTCCAGTAAGAATATAGCAAAACATTGGATCCCTAAGCAGTAATAAACCTCACCTGGTCTTATAAATCCTGTTTCTGTTGTACAATACTGAAGGAAAGTTCATAAATTAAAAAACCCTTCCTGTCCTGTGTGAATAGTTCAGGCTGATATAGATGGATTCATGGTGTGGATGTTTTCTTGACACACCCTGGATTCTATGACATCTGGATGGATGCTTGGACAGTAGGGCTTATCTAGGCATTGTGCTGACCAAATTCATCCCTTTAAGGGAGCCGTTTACCTTATGGAGTAAGGACACTCACAGCAGAACAATACACAATGTTTCAATGGCTGTATTGTTATGGATTGTCTCATTGCCCTTCACAATCCTCAGAACTTAATCCATCAGAAGAGCTCTTGGACGAGGTAGAACAAGCTGTTCTGAACATATCAGGACCTCCAGCTAATTTGCGTCAACTGTGAGAAGCTATCCTGCACACAGTTTAAAAGCTAATGTAATCTATGCCTTGGCAAACTGCTGCAGTTCCAAAGGCCAAATAAGGTCCAATATGCTATTACATGGTTGTCTCTAATAAAGTGTATATGAGAATAATTTATGAGGCGAATTCAAACCTTTAATAAGATAAAGATAAGATATTTTCTTCAGATCCTGATATCAGAAACACATAGTTTACTGTAAAAATCCATATGTGGTAGCTTCTGTAGCTAGAGACCAGATTGACAACCACCTGTGTATTTATTTAATCTGGGTAGTCAGTTTACAAAGCCTGTATGTATATTGAGTCAAAATCTCAGATGATATACATTGTGTCCAATGTTTAAACTTGGATTAGGCTTCTAATGCCCTTAAATGGATAGATAAACATTTGAGAAAGCTGGGTGGTGGGTGAAAAGAAGTCAAGAAAAATTACACAAAAATAGATGTGCCCACTTAGCAGTAACACTGTGTGAACGAACATGATATATAGTGGAAGTCAAAAGTCTGAGACCACTCATGTGAATGTTTGTTTTGCAATGTAGTATATTTTTCATTTTTAATCATAAGTATAATTTGAGTGACAATTAAATCTTCGATAAGCAGAAAACGCACGTTCAACATTTTAGTAGCTGCCCTGTTTCCTTTTTTGCTGCAATAAGAACACTTTTAAACACTATTTTAAATAAGAAAATAACAATCACTAAACAAACAATGGCACATTTGCTAAGAATTAAATTGCTGTTATAATATGTATATTATATTTAAAAAAATATAAAACCAAAAATAATAATAACCAAAAAATGATATAAATCAAAGTTGTCAGAACAAATAAATACTCAGGGTGCATAGATAATAACTGTGCAATGTGTAACTTGAAATGATTAGTTTTTAGGAATGCCCTTAAATCATTAGTGCCCTGAATTTTGCAGCTAGAGATGCACTGATTGAAGTTAAATGTGACTGGCACACAAACAGTTATCTGAGAATGATCAGCTAATCATGCTCAATTTTAGATTATAATTGTGTGCTTCTCTGTCTTATTTCATATCTGAAGTCCGGTTATTCCTCAGTTCTGTGATTCTATCTGTGAATCTAGTCTGGGCATGTGAATTGAAAGGGCCATGTGTGTTATTCTAGCGTAATTTCACAATATTCTGTGAACTAGGTACTGAATACTTGGCTTTCTTGGAATTCAAGTGCCCCTATACATGTTCCATGGAAGTTAGGTCAAGTGATTGTAGCACTTGCTGTTTTTCTATGGTCTTCATGTATTTACAATGTTTTGAAGTGCTTATTTATGTAATTATCCTGCTGTAGTATGTATCCTTCCTCACATCCTCACAAAAAAAGTATTTTTTACTAGTGATCTCAGACCTGACTTAATGGATATTATACAATACATACCTACATTTGCTCACAATTAATTTGAGTTGATAGCCAGCATGAACAATATTGTTCTATTTAGTATACCTCTCCTGGGAATTGGGAATAAATAAATCTTTGTCTTAGAAGACAGCACACAGTAAATGCTGTTCTCCCCTGGATATAATTTTTTAGCCCAATTTGTATCAAGAGAAAGCATCACATCTTGATGTCTGACTGCCTCATTTGCACTGGAAGCAGAGAGAGCTATAGATTGGATAGGCCAGGGACGGTCAACCTTAATTTCCACTACCCTAACCTCCATCAGCCATTTCCATAACCTCTCCATTTCCACTAGATTGCAGATGCTTCCAAAATGTGG
Organism: Parotocinclus spilosoma; assembly: GCA_033117975.1. NCBI lineage: Eukaryota > Metazoa > Chordata > Actinopteri > Siluriformes > Loricariidae > Parotocinclus > Parotocinclus spilosoma. The sequence continues at coordinate 9,426 of JAVSBV010033343.1, read as the reverse complement.
CGGCACTAGAAAATCCAGGGCCAAATGAAGACAGATGGTAGTGTCTCTGCCATTTCCGATAGCTAGCATGAGCTTCCTTGGACACAGGCCCTCACTAGATGCACCTTCACTGCCTTGACCTGCAAACTATGCATGGCAGGAGAGAGGCAATTATCTTCAAATGTCTGCTTTAAACACATTTTAGCATTAAGATTTAAGTCCCAAAACAGTCTCTGCAGTCAACATTACACCAGATTTTATGTAAATATTTTATAAACCCAATTTGCTTATTCTACCAAAGAATGTGTTTATGACCAACAGGCATGGCCATCAAGGCCACTCCTGCAGATTTAAACCTAAATTAGGTTTAAAGAGCCCGATTTGTTGGCTGAGAGTTATGAATGCTGGATGAGAGACATTTGCACAGCATGATGCTGGTCTCAGAAGCATACCGCACTGACGCCTGCCACAGCTACATTCTGTTTATGCTGCATTTACTGACAAACAATGACAGGTAATGACATCTAGACTTCTTAAATACAAAGCCTTGTATCTGCTCCGGGAAGCTTTTCAGAACCATAAGTGTCAAATGATAATGTATATGTCAGTCCTGTTAGCTTTATTACAAATGCTACTAGAATTAAATCTAAATAGCAAAGCTGAGAGATGAACTGAATACAGTAGGTCCAGAGCGTTGATCCAGACCTACAAAACAGGGACCGTGGTGGCCTAATGGTTAAGGTATTTGTACAAAACCCACATACAAAGGTGCTACTGTTGGGTCATTGAGCAAGACCCTTAAACTGCTCAGACTGGATAAGGGCATGATTGTAAAAAAAATAAAATAAAGTAAGTATATTCATTTAATCACCAAATTCATTTATTGTATTACATCCCGGACAGAGTACCAGCCCATTTCAGGGGGTCAAAATACATGCGCTCAAGCATTTTTTCATGCCTTTGGTTTTTAAAAAAAAAAAATAGTAGTTGCTAAAGCAAATTGTTCCCAAAAGGTAAAGAAAAATGTCAGATCTACCAATCTATACTTGTACAGACAACACAATATAAACATGACCTCCCGACACACACAAATGCAGACATTTATTTATACATAGACTGATTAGAGCTTTTCCATGCATGCCAGTAGGTGGATTCGCTGCTATGATGTTTAAATAAAGATTTACATGTTTCAACTAAAAGCTATAATATTGTGCATGCAAGCTCATGGGTAACTATGCTTAAGTGACATCGATAACTGGTTAAAGATGGCAGAAATGTCCGTTTAAAGAAAAATCCCAGTATGTAGGCAAGCAAAGAAAAATGTAACGACATGCATACAGTATATACAAGAACAGCAGTATGAAAGCTCCAGGGAGATGAACAGACCACCCAGTGATATAATGTTAGAGCAATAAACGCTTGTGAGGGACAGGGATAAGATCTGGGGTGACCTTAGTTGGATCTGACTCACCATCACGTCCCCATAGGCCTACTCATCATTTCCTCTCAGCACAACGGCCAGTTAACTGCAACACCTGTGCCATCAATCTCCCTCTCTCTGAACCAGAAGACCCCCAGTAGCCCCAATCCTGTCTCCCATAGCCCCGGATCCAGTCTGCCATCTGCCCATTGGCACAACCATCCTCTATCAAGCTTTCCCTAAAATCTCTCAACTGGTAGGATATTTGGATGGCTGTGCAACCGTAAAAAGTTAAAATGTACAAATTGCATACAGGGAATAAGACTCACTTTATTATTACAATGCAAAAACAAAAGCATGTAAACCCAAAAGAACACAAGCAACAGGCCTTAACGGCCTTCCTCTAATGAACCATGAAGAGAGCAGTAAAAGCCAATAAAAAAAAACAATTTCCCCCAGCTGTAATTATACCGGTCTCTTAGTTAATTATGCTGGTCTTGCATTTACAAAGAGCTGCTAACATCCTTATGAGGAGCTAAAAAGAGAAGCATTATTGAAATTGTATGCTTGCTTAACTGAGCATGCAATCATGCACTCAGAAAGAGAAAAAGGGAGAGTGGGTGTGTCGAATCACATACCAGATAGCGCTCTAGCTACCAAAGGTTTTGAGCTCACAATTAAAAATTCATTAACACATAGTAGTCTAATATGTGGAACGTCCAGCAATACTGGTGCAAAACATGGCCATGGGATTCTCCAGTAAGTGGTTGTGCAGATTTTAGTTCTTTAAAGTTCTTGTAGCCTCCTTCCAGGTACTTCCATCCAGGTTATTAGGTATATCTGTTTGACTACTTGTTAATTAAAATATTGATCCAGCCAGTCCCATGGCAGCAAGACATGCAAGTATGTAGGCATGGTCAAGACAACCTGCTAAAGTGCAAACAGTGCATCAGAATGGGGGAAAGAGTTTATTATAAGGTGATAAGTGACTTTAAATGTTGGGTGCTAGAGGGACTGGTGTCTGAATATTTCAGAAACTGCTGATCTACATGGATTTTCATGCACAGCCATCTCTAAGGTTAACAGACTGGTCAGAAAAAAGAAAATATCCAGTTGGTTTCAGTTCCCTGTCAGAGAGAAGAGGAGAAATGTGGTTCAAGCTAATGGAAAGGCAACAATAACTCAAATAACCATGCAGAAAAGCATCTCTGAATGCACAATGCTTTGAACCTTGACGCAGATGGGCCACAACAGCAGAAGACCAAACGGGGTGTAACGCGAGACGTGGTAGGGCGGAGACAGACGCAGCGTACAGATGCAGGCAGGAATTTATTCAGCATTGCCAGGTCAAAACAAGGCAGCAAAAATCCCAGGAAAGGTACATGGAACAAAAACAAGGTTCCAGGAACGTGACAGAGCGTGGACAAGGTACAGAAAACCAAGGACTAAACAGAAAGTAAACATGAAAACAACCTAAATACAAAACAAAAGACTGGTAGGTAACCCCGTGGTAGCAAACACGAGATTCAGCAAAGAAGCACCGACAAGGTATAAATAAGGGGAGCCAAATCAGTCCCAGGTGTGTGCCAAGAGTGCATGATTAGAGTTCATACAGAGGTGTTAGCGTGATAGATACAGTACTGTTGCTGGAAGCGGCCACGGGCGTGACACAGGGCACCACTCCCGTCACCACAGGTGTTTAAGACTAGAATTCACCAAAATAGTTTTAGCAAACTAAAGACAGGAATTTGAATTAGATGGCAGAATTTGATTATGCAAGATGGAGGTTTTCTTGGCATACATTGGGCCCCTTAATACCAACTGAACATCATTTAATTGCCACAGCCTCCCTGATGACCATCCCTTGCTGACTACTGCTTACCATCTTCTATGCATCATGTAAATGTGCAAATCATCTCAGTCTGGTTTCTTAAACATTACAAGGAGTTCATTGAACTCAAATGGCCTGAAAAATCATCAGATCTCATACCAATAGGAGCAACATTGTCATGTGGGGAAATGGCAGATTTACATCACTAAAGTGGAGCCAACAAAACTGTGTAATGCTGTCTTGTTAATATGTGCACTGTTGTCAGTGTGACCCTGGTTACAAAGAAATTACTGGAAATGAATGAATGAATAAACGAGTGTAATGTACTTACGCTGGAGACTTTTTAGAATGAGGAGTTTGTAATTTAATGGACCAAAGCCTATTAAAACTTGCAGAAAATGATTACCTATTCGCTGCCTTAGCAAAGTTCACCATAGTAGAAGCTAATTAGGTCAAATAAATGGTTCAGAAATTCATGATTGTGAATGAAAATGGAGTTTTCTTTATATATGATGCGCCATATGGCTACTCCAGAAGACAGAATGTTTGGGTGTACACACCCCAAAACATGGCAAAAACATTAATGCAAAGCTATTGCTTACAAAGTTTGTAGAGTGGTCATCAAAAAAGCCAATTAAATTTTGTACAGATAAGCTTCCAAACTATTTACAGGCCATTGCAGCATATGTATTTTTTACTACCATAAAAAATGTCATACCATGTTTTGTTTATATATACAGTCGATTCCGGTTAATCGGACCACATCGGGACACGATCGTTTTGGTCCTAATAACCGGTTGGTCCGATTAAACGAACATGCCCTATGTTACAAAACAGGACGTGCTAGGTAACATGTTAAATGCTTATTAAACCTTTATTGTGCGATTTATACGTATAACAAACGTACAAACAAGAACTACCGTTGCTTACCAACTTTGTTCATTGCAAAATAAATTTGCAAACAAGTTTTTCAATACGATCTACAACACAATGTATAGGTACATGGCATGCAAAGCATAATACTGTAAAAAAGTTCTTACTAAATCGACTGTATTTTCATGCATATTGATTGCCTTTGCATTAACTACATGCCTGAGTAGGAACTACAGTATGTTGTGGTTTGTGTTAAGGTAGTTGGGTTGTTGTGTAGATTGAAGGTTCCACTAGTTTTAAAGTTAGCCATATTAAAAAAAAAAAGTCACAAAAGCTGACAATGTATGAACTAAAGAGCAGCGCTTTACGTGATTCACTGGTTCAGAGGTAAACATTCAAAATGGAGTCAACAGTACCAGCCACTTTATGTGCAGGACCAGCAAGTGTCAGATCAAATGATCCTCGCTAGTGGTGGTCTGTGTGGGCCACCCAGAGCCTATCTGCCATATGGTACATGCCCCCACAAAAGCACTGCTCCCAACATCGGGGACTGCGGTAGCCTAGCGGTTAAGGTACTGGACTCCCACCTCTGTCAAAGCTGCCTCAGTTGGGTCCTTAAGCAAGGCCCTAAACTCACAACTTATACAGTCTTACAATTCAAGCAATTGTAAGTCGCTCTGGACAAGGGCGTCTGCTAAATGCCATAATGTAAACATCTAACAGCTATTGTTAATAGTTTTTTTTTCTTTTGTTTTTGTTATTTTCCAAACCAATGCCCAGTTCCTCTTTCTGACATTTCATCACAGACATGTATTTTAGATTTTTTAATTCCTTGGAGGATTGGGATTTTCCTTAATAAGCAAATGACCAAGTAGAATATTGTTGTGTCTTTCTGAAACAAATTATATTCATGTATTTTTAGGAAAACCTGATCTTAGATCATATTTATTCCACATTATACAATATTCTGAAGGTTTTTCCAGCAACACTTGATATCCAACACAACCTGCTGAAATTCAAACAAAACTTCCGAATGGCAAAAAGGGAGATTTAAATGACTGAACATGGTCTGAGCATTTCTAAAACTGCTGATTAACTGGATGCCTTGTTGATGTCTGAGAATGAATTAATGGCTAGATTGGTTCCAACTGATAGAAAGGCAACAGCAACTCAAATAACTACAACGCGTCAAACCTTGAAGAAGATGGGCTACAGCAACAGAAGACATTCCTACCACAAGCAACTGAAGCCAGGATTCACATGGGCTGTACACTAATTGTAAAATTGTAGTGCTTCTATTTGGTAAGTGGAAGTGATAAAATAGACAACGAGCATAGAAACATTGTACTAATTAAATAATAATGAACCTAAAGGTACTTTGGAATGCATTATGAAGTAATCAAAACTATAGTTGATGTTCGATGGGATTTCTTCTGCACAACATTAGAAGTAGAAGAATATTAGAAGAATATTAGAAATACATCCTTTTCTGGCAAAATAAGTTGCTCAGCTCCTCATACAGGCTTATTTCCTTTCCAGGCTTGCTTACTACAACATTTTCTGCTTGCTGGTCTGCCTTTATTCTCTGCTTCAGAGCATTTAGATTTCTGTGGCCCATCTGGTTCACAACCTACCAAAGGTCTTTTCATGTAATGGTTATTGAGATCACGCCACTGGCTTCCTGATTCAACAAGAACCCAATTTAAAACTTTTGTCCTAGCTTCTCATGACTCAAAAGGGCCTGCTCTGGTATTTACATTCATTCTTTCATGACACTTGCATGCCAACACTTCAGGATGCCTGCTACATCTTTCTCCAAGACGAAACCATACCTACAAAAACAGAACTCAATGAATTGATGGAATGAGCCACCCACACCAGTTAAAGTATCTTGCTTCCTTCTGCAGAAGACTTACCTCTTCTCTCCTTTGCACGTCTGTTGTGCATTATATGTAACCTTAGGGTCAAACTAAAAATGTGTCTGTTAGTTTCGATCTACTACTTTCTAGTCCAGTGGACTAGTGGGAATGTATACTTGCAGATCGATTACTTGCATCGTTGCACCTTTAATGGTATGCTAGTTTTGTATATCAGTCTGGATAGTAGTCTCTGGAAAATATCTAAATTATGTATTGCATATTTCTTTGTAATTTACGATCAAATTGTTAGCAAAAATGTGCATGTACTCACTGTATGATAATTTCACAGCACACTTTCAGATGCAAGTCATCTGCATTGACTTCTGAAATCTCTGAAATTCAAGTAACTGGAAAAGTAATAGATCTTAATTCAAATGCCTGTTTAGTATTAATTTGATTCATCCCATGTAAAATTACATTACATTTTGATCTGTTTTGTCTTGATGTGAAACAAGCAAGTATTTTCGGTATTTGGTAACATTACTGATGGCACTTCCATAGTAAGAAAAATAAAATTATATTATACTCGAATATAAAATAAATAGCAAAATAAATTGGCTGGGCAACTGTTGCAGTTTTAGATTTACATCATTTAGCAGGTGACTTTTCCCAAAGAGACTTAGAGTTAATGGTCACCGGTCTCTCACAGATCACCATGTTCTGATTAGTAGTCCAATATTCCAGTTTATGCAAAAAGCTAAATTCTGTACCTGTAACATGAATTGTATTAATCTCACGCAGACATGGCCTTATACAGATTTATTGTGCATTTAATGGGCTTAGAGTCTTCATGCTTGTTAATAGTTTTTTATATCCGGTAGAATAATTCCACCACTAGGTACTGGATCTCTTTGCAGATTAAGACAAATCCCTAGAGGACTTTACAACAGAAAATCTCCATTTGCTGTGCCATTTAATTCAATGCTAGGAATGACTCGGGTATAAGTGGGACTAACTGTTGCAACAGTGGATAAAGACAAGCAGTGCCAGGCATCAGTCCATGTTATTCACCCTAGGCTTCATTAATTCATCAACACTCACCATTTCCGACCTAGCTATACTAATACAAGATATACTGATATTACTACAAAAATGTTTTAATAAGATAACCACTGGACTCGACACTGCAAAAAAAAAACAAACAAAAAAAAACAAACAAACAAAAAACCCCACCAGTACAACAAGTTTTATGTACAGTACAATATATTGTATAGGTTGTGCATGTATGTTTTTTCCAATTAGCATTTTTTTTCTATATATTGTTCTTATAATAATATACAGTAGGTATGGAAAGTATTCAGACCCCTTTAAATTTTATTTCTCAATAATGTGCACTCAGCATTCCATCTTAACAGTAAAAACAGACCTGTAGAACTTTTGTAAATGTAATAAAAATTTTAAACTGAAATATCACATGGTTATAAGTATTTAGACCCTTTGTTGTGACACAACATTTAACGCACAAGCTGTCCATTTCTTCTCATCCTTCTTAAGATGATTCTACTCCTTCACTGGGTCCAGCTGTGATTAATTGAACTGATTGGACTTGATTAGGAAAGGAACACCTGTCTATAAAAGATCTCACAGCTCACAGTGCATGTCAATGCAAATGAGAATCATGAGGTAATCATGAAGTAACTGCCCAAAAAGTTCAGAGACAATTGTGGCAAGGTACAGATCTGGCCAAGGTTACAAAACAAATTCTGCATCACTTAAGGTTCCTAAGAGCACAGTGGCCTCCATAATCCTTAAATGGAAGAAGTTTGGGATGGCCAGAACTCTTCCTAGACCTGGCCGACCAGCCAAACTGAGCAATCGTGGGAAAAGAGCCTTGGTGAGAGAGGTAAAGAAGAGCCCAAAGATCATTGTGGCTGAGCTCCAGAGATGCAGTAGAGAGATGGGAGTTAACCTTTTTTTTTGTAAGTCAACTATCACTGCAGCCCTTCACCAGTCGGGGCTTTATGGCAGAGTAGCCCGGCAGAAGACTCTCCTCAGTGCAGGACATGAAAGCCAGTGAAAGCCTGCATACAGTTTGACAAAAACATGAGCCTCCCAGACCATGAGAAATAAGATTCTCTGGTCTAATGAGATGAAGACTGAAGATTTTTTTTCATTAATTCTAAGCGGTATGTATGGAGAAATCCAGGCACTGCTTATCACCTGTCCTATATAATTTTCCAACAGTGAAACATGGTGGTGGCAGCATGGGGATGTTTTTCAGCTGCAGGGACAGGACGACTGGTTGCAATTGTAGGAAAGATTAATGCGGCCAAGTACAGACATATCCTGAAAAAAAACCTCTTCCATAGTGCTCAGGACTTTAGACTGGGCCGAAGGTTCACCTTCCAACAAGACAATGACCCTAAGCACACAGCTAAAATAACAATGGAGTGGCTTTGGAACAACTCTTTGACCATTCTTGACTGGCCCAGTCAGCGCGCTGACCTAAACCCAATTGAGCATCTCTAGAGAGACCTGAAAATGGAACTGGAGAGGATCTGCTGGAAAGAATGGCAGAGAATCCCCAAATCAAGGTGTGAAAAACATGTTGCATCATTCCCAAGAAGACTCATGGCTGTATTAGCTTAAAGGGGTGCTTCTATTAAATATAGAGCAAAGGGTCTGAATACATATGACTATGTGATATTTCAGTGATACATTTAAAGAGCTCAGAATACTTTCCGTACCCACTGTAAGTCGTTCTGGATAAGGGTGTCTGCTAAATGACAAATGTAAATGTATAAAAGCCCACATTATGCTTTTTTATATTTTCTCATGTTTTTAAAACCCCTTTTTGATTTTTTTGGAAGTGAAGAGAAATAAATTAATTACGAATTTCTAAATTTAAAAATATTGGCCACCCAAATTGTACGGTCATTACCAAAGTAGGAAAAGTTGTCTGACTAGCTCACATCTAATCAAAACACTTACTACTGAAACGGTTATTACCAAAACATTCTGGTAACCTGGCTATATAAGAAGAGTGCTGCATAAATTTAATCCCCATAGCCTTCTCTCACAGGCACATGTGGCAGATATTCAGTGTTCCTGCTCGTAGGATTAGGCCTTTCATGAGACTGTAGCAAGACTGCACCTATTTTAGGAATCCTTCAAACTGTACCTCCTGACAAGATGCATTCATGGTTGAGCCAAATTGGATTTGAGTATTCTTACCATCAACGCAAGCTGGCCTTGCCCGTGTTGTGCCTGCGATCTGTCCTCTCCGGCAAGCACAGCGGGCAGTCTGCCTGGCGATGGTGCGCTTTGGCTGACTGCTGTCTCTGTTCAACATCACAATCTCACAAGTACCCACTGCCAACTGACCTGTGGAACACACACACACACACACACACACACACACACACACACACACACACACACACACACACACACACACACACACA
>JAVSBV010033333.1:0-11552 GCA_033117975.1 Parotocinclus spilosoma | reverse complement strand
CTGACTGTTTCCATCACAATTTCAAAGCTGCTAGCTAAAATAATTTTGCACTGTTTCAGGTGTGGATACAAAGATCACAAACATAAAGATTGCAAGCAAGTCCAAAGGGTTTGTTGAGATACATTTAAATTGACTATATTTACTATTTTTATTTTAAACAATATTTGCATGTGTATTTTATATGTTACTTTCAGAGTCAATAAATAGAATATAAATGAGTATATATGTTACAGGTATCAGGGTCTCACAGCAGAAGGCTCTCCACAGGTACTGGAACAATTCATAAGCAAGCATCAATGCAACTACTACTGTGGGTTACTGGGCCTCCGGCCACTGATGCCCACTGATTCCCTGCAGCAGCCGAAGGTAAAGACATCTAAGAGTCCTCTTTTGGCAAGGAGAGCAGGTATAGCTAGCTCAGCCAGCCCACAGTTACAGAAGAAAGGCTCAAACAGTCCCCAAGCAGGAAGAAAATTTAATTCTAGTCCCAAAGTGGCTAGAAAAACTAATAACGATGGAGAAAACAAGTCTGCTACCAAACATAAACCTGCTGATGTCACAAAACCTGGAAAGTGACAAAAAAAGAAAGAAATGAACAGCTAGCGCATTTCCCTTCTATTTTCCTTTTCCTTTTTGTCTCTTGTTATATTCTGCTATGCAATAGATTTTCAGATGGCCAAAAAGCTGCACTTTATTAATTTATCAGTTTAAATTGTAATGTTTTTATTAATAATGTTTAATGATTCATTAAAATATCCTGTGGTTACACACAGGAAGGAAAAAGAGTGTATAGCTTAGAATTGTCCTACAGTTTTATTTACAACTGCATTCACCTGTCAGTCCTTACAAACACTTGTTAGCATATATCAACGCTAATATGAAGATTATTTTGACAATGTCTATAAATGAAACAGATGAACAATAAATATAGACCTAATTTTTAAACAATATTTTACAATCCATTAGCAAGGTTGATTTTATACCATAAAGTAAATCAGTACATCAGGTGTGATAAAAAAATGTTAATGTTTCAAATTATACACATGATTGTAAATTTTTTAATCTCATACATAGAATGTGTCGTTTATGATTATTCCTATTAAATATGTTTTACTTAGCTTACTGAATATGATATTTAAAAGATACTTATATATTACAGAACACACTTTGGACATGTGTGCATGCATGTGTAAGAGAGAGTATATGTAGGTTTGTTATGCATTTTGCTTGGTGGTGATTTTGTATTTGTATATTAAAAAATGTAAATAAATTATTTCATTTCTGTTTAATTACTTGTATTCTAATCATTATCCTATGTTATTTTATTATTTCAAGGTGAGCATTAAATTGCAAACCTTACTATTATTTGTAATAATGGTAGTAGCTGTTTTATCAGACATGCAAATAAGTACATTACTTATTAATTCATGCAATAAATTATTATTTTTTTGTGTTGAATAATTTCCAAACTGAATCATGTACAAATACTGCTGCAAGCTTTGGGCTTTATTTTGAGAGATAAACTTATTTGTCTTACTGACCATGCTAAACCCTGCCAAAAATATGCATGATTTTCAGGACTTTGTGTATCCTGCCATATATACTGCATATTTGATTCATAAATACAAATCATAACACAAAACACAGTGAAAAATACAAACAGATGTCTTTACACTATAAGTGAGCTCAGTGGAGCCCAGTGGAGCACAGGATGGAGTCATGGTCCTATATACACGTGGTTTCATTATAGAGGTGACAACACTCTGTGAAGTAAACAGTGGCATTTTTCACGACGTTCCAAGGTCCTTCAAAATAAACTTCTGAACCATTCTTCACAACACTACGACACAAATGCATCAGACAGTGACTCTCAGCAGCTGTAAGTTTATACATTTATCAATACTAAAATACTGTATGATCCATATTTTGCTTACTCCATTCTACAAACATAATTAAATCTTACCTTTGAAAAAGATCATAGCAGCATGTTTGAATATTAGCATCGGTGCTATTGAAAACAGAATTCTGAAATACACTTATACAGTCTAATGGACTACCAAAAAGAAGGCCTGAAAGAGGGTTAGAAGAGGAAACTGCATGTTAAATAATCACACAAATATAAATAGATGTACTACAAATGTTGAATTAACTACCTAACCTCATTATAGTGAAATCACATCAAGACATCAAGTTAAGAACTATTAAGATATTTAATTACAGGTATGAGCCACTTAATGTCTGTTAAGATAATGCACATTTACATAAATGTCTGTGGTTATTGTTCTTCTTATTAAGGTAATTAACCTATTTAACCCATATATTACCAAATACGCTCATCACAAAAAAAAACAATTCATCCATATAGATATGTTTTTTCGCTGTAAATCTTTTAATGCAGTTCTGTCTCAGGGAGATGTGTAAATAATTACAGGTGCACTTGAATTAGACACTGGGTTTTGCGTCAAGAGGGCGTATAATTACCTCCCCAGCTGGCACACACATGGCACCAGGCTTTTTCTATACAACACAGAACAGAGTTAAACCAACTCACTTCTCATAACCTCATTCTATAGTCTTCTAAAATGCCTGATATACAACAGAATATATGCTGCACCGTCGCAGAAAAGACAGTTTCTAAATCATTAAGTGTGTGCATGTGTGAAAGAGAGTGGTAAGAAAAGGGTGGAGTGAATCAATGCACAGGATGCAGCTTTGCAGTGAAATTATTTTACCATCGTAAATAGTCGAATATAGATAAGCAATATGTGGTGATCAAAGTTGGAAATGAATATATGGGAAACACTGCAGGATCCTGGATAATTATTCAGTTCCAACAGTAATACTACAATATCCCATATAGCATTGCTTAGTACAGTATAGGTCAGACAACGTTCAAATTACATAACCTATAATATCACATCATGTATAATAGACATTAAGCAACACATACCTGTATTTACTTTTAGCAGTTATTAGAAACTATCACCAACGTAGAATATTAAAGCAAACATATTAAAAGCAGTTATGGTTAGTTATGGTAAGTTATGGCTATGACACTTTACTGAACTTATTCATCTTCACAAGCACTGAATACTTGTTTGATTTACTTACCAGCAATGCATGAATTAACCAGGGAAACACACGTGCCTGTGATCAAGGCTCTTAGCACTAACGTAGAAATATCATTTTTCTTCGCAGGACAAATGGAAGCTGTGACAACAGAATATTCATATCACTAACAAATTACTGTAACGATTTGCATGTTCACTTTGAACTAATATAAAAAATACACAACTGTACTACAGCATATGGTCACCACCAGACCCAGACCCCACACTGAGGAAGACTGAGACATGTAGAAACGGATACTCACACAATCCACCAATCACAATTCCAAGAGAACTGAAGTTAGCAAAGCCACACAATGCATATGTGCTGATTATTTCAGATCTGACCTGAAATTACAATATAAGTATAAATATATAAGTATAAATATAAGTCCAAATAAATAATAAAAATAGATAATTTATTTGTTAATTTATAAAGCTTGAAATAAGTTGCAGGTTTAGCATATGTAGAAATTTGGGCATCTTTACTCATTTACTAATTCAAAATAGAACTCAGATATACTCCTATACACTGCAGAGCTTTCAATAACAAAATGTCACCCAATATAATAGATAATGACATATCAGAAGAGAGGAACTCACTGAAATGTACTGTCCCTGTTCAGTAATGCCATTTAGTCGATTGGTTTTCAGTACTGAAAGCTTCTCGTAAGCTACAAATTCATTGATGAACAGCTTTGTTCCAATCAGTTCAGCCACTGTAAAGCTCTCTTCATAAGGTATACCCATTATAAATGCCACCGGCATGAATACATATGAGCATACCAACTGTGGGGTTAAAAGAACAAAATTATTTTATGTCATTCACTGCATAGACACCTTAATACAGTAAATTATGTTCTAAAGCATATCCTTTTATTTAAACAAAAAATGACTGAATGTAAGAAAAACTAGGATATTTCATGCTGGACCTCAAATGTGAGCTCTGGATACCCCACCATGCCACCCAGCCAGCTCAAAGCTGCATTAATGAAAGCCAAAATAGCCAGAAATGCAACTAGATTAGCAGCTATGTTTGCAACAAGCCCAATAGATGCTGACGCTCCTGCAGAAGCAGCCTCCAAGACATTCTTTTCACCACTAAATAAAAAGAGACAAATACACATAATGACATTATGCCAAATTTAACACATCATAAAATGTATTTGGTGCTGTTTAATGGGAACACACACCCGCCTTCAATCTTGATATTGTCATCAGATTTAAATTTGCTCTCTTCGGTTTCAGGATATGAAAGTTTGGACATGGCCAATGCACATGGAGCAGCCATCACAGAGGCAGAAATTAAAGATGCTGCATCAATCTGCACAGACAAAACATTCAATTTGTATATATCAAATAATGATAACAACTGCATGGTGCTATTATTTATCCTCAAACTCTAAACTTAACTAAGTTAAAGTCTAACCTCTGGTGATAAGACAAAATTCTGAGATTATCTAAATCATCCAAATTCTGAGATTTTCAACAGTTATTAATAGCTATCTCACCCCAAATGAAATAAAAGCTCCCATCACACTGCCAGCAATAGTGGCAAAACCTCCGACAATAACAGCATGAATCTCAGACCTGGTCATGTCTTTTAGATACGGAGCGATCAGCAGTGGTGCTTCAGTCTGAAGGAAAAAGCAAACTAATGTGATTATGTTTAGCAAAAAATGGCTCAATTTTTTCACACTGAGATATGTGATTTCAAATATAGATATAAAGATAACGTAAATATTTTTCATAATAAAATACATTGGTTTTACCTGTCCAACAAATATATTCCCTGCAACACTCAGTGACTCTGTACTGGAGGTTCCCATAGTTATCTGCATAATCCAGGAAATCTGCAGAAACAAACACATTGTTCATATACAGAATAAAGAACATACAGCAAATGTCTATTTGGTACACTATTATTCAGTCTCTCACCTTAAGGATAATCCATTGCATCACCCCAAGGAAGTACAGTACTGACATAACACTACTAAAGAATATCACAATAGGTAAAGCCTGCAGAAAAACGTGCACATTCAATTCTCAGTACCTGTAAGGCCAGACTTATTTGATTGCTTGTTTCACGAATCCGCCGACAATCATTTTGAAGAATACAAAATATATATATATATATTTGGTATTTCTCGAATCCGCTGCAGCACCAATGGTTGAAATTCGAAAAAAAAAAACATTTTCTTTTTTCTTTTTTTTCCGCCCTCTGATGGAATGCCAACCGTTTTCTTTTGTTTGTTTAATTTTTTTCCAGATTCACTTTAATTTAATTGTAAATTTAATAAATTTTTATTTTAAAATAAAAAATATATTTTTATTTCTTCCTCCTTCCTTGTATTGATTCCACATAGTCCTTGAGAAATTGAAAAGTGATGAAAAATAAAGATTTTTCTTCCCTCCTCAGTAGATTATAAAGTAGGGACATCCGCGGAACAAGCAGTAGAAAACATCTGGCCTGAAAAATGAAAGAAAAGCAGAAAGCAGTGTATTCTTTCAAAAGTTTATTTTTACTGACCTGAAATGCAAAAATTCCTGAATCAACCAAACTCCCAAACACAAATGATGAGCCAGCATGGGTGTAGTTCAGAAATGTCTGAAAAATGAAGTTTCAACAACTGAATCATTAGTATTTGGGATGGAAAATATAACTCCTATTACAGCAAAGTTTAAAATTTACATATTAGGCTGAACTACTTCTTTGTCTAAAAGACCTAAAAATAATTATTATGTCTGGATGAGCTGCTTGTGTTACATTTGAAATTAGCTAAACAGATTGGTTCTGCTGTTTGTTATATAGTCTCTAAACATGCACTATTCTTATATTGTTTGCATCATTTAGCAGTATTTGTTGTTTATTAACTGATTTCCAAAATTACCTGGACTTGATTTCCAAGCCATTTAAAAGCTGTGAAACCTGGCTCAGTCCTTATGACAAACAGACCAATGACAAACTGTAAGCCAAGACCCCAGAATATTGTCCTCCAGCGCACCTGTTAAAAAAAACGTACCAGACTTTGTCTGTGTTTGTGGAATGTGTAAGTGTCAGCAGTCATAAAGGCACTGCTCATGTGCTCTTTATGAGTCCTTAATCACTGATAAGACTAATAAGAAGATTATCTTTAGTGCAGACTGTTTATGAAGCAATAGTGAGTTCAAAGATTTGTTTTTAATGGATACATCTGTACTTCATTTCATTTTTTAGTGCTTACTGCATGTCTGTGTGCAGAAAAGATGTACAAGATTAAAACGAAGACACAGACACCAGCGAAGGAGATTAGTTGCTCAGGGTTCCGACTCGTGTCCACGGCCAGCCATGCCACCAGAAGGCCCACCACCACTAGTACAAAAACCCTGTAACACACCCAAAAAAGTAAATCTGTTTCAACCTCCTGATATATTTATATTTAATCAGTTGATCATTAATTTTATTGTGGACCTTTGTATTTACAGAGATACAGATAAATCAAAAAGCATAAGCTGCAATTATTTTATACTTTAAAGGAGAAATAACACAGTTGAAATTAGGTTTATAATAATGATCTGTTTCTTTAATTTAGTCACAACAACATTTGTAGATGCATAATACAGATACTACTTAAATAAAATACTTACCATTTTATCCACCTGATATTGACTTTAAAGCATTTCACAGCAGGTTTAAAGAAGTGTTTTATACTCTCCCCTTTATATTTCTTCACAAGATCATAAGCTGTGAAAAACACTGCCAAACTGGTAAGGACAACGAGAGCAATAGCCCTTTGGAAATTGAGGTAGCAAGCAGCTATGAAGTACGCCGCATAGCCTGTGTTGTGAAACAAATAAGCATATAAACATTATCTCAGGATACTCAGCAATATAAGAATCAAAATATAATGACACACGATTGTATCACGTTGTTTACACTAATGGTATTGTTTGTAATAAATACCAAACTGATAGTAGTAACTGAACAACTTTTCCCACAATCAATCATTTAACAGTAAAATACGTAAACAAGGTACCTGCACCAAGTATCGCCAGGACAATGTACTTGATGATTCGATGGTGAGCCTTAACGAAGTTTTGTACAGCCGTGAGGGGTGTGAATACTTTACTAATGATCCATAAACAAGAAACAGTATTTGACTTGTTTATGTAATGATAAAATAATTGCCTATTTTATATCTTGTATTATATGCTTACTGTACATAAATATATTGTTGTACATGTAAGAATAAAATTTACAAATCACTTATTCAATTTATATCTGCACCTTAGAATTGATTTCTTCTTCTTTTTCTGTTCCGCCTCTTCAATCACATCAAAGTGATCTGATGTTATTTTATCCTAAGACGACAAACATGCTGACATATCACTTTGGCATTAAACAGAAAATACAACCAAAACACTGGCAGCAGACAACTTCCCAAAAGACTTACCTCATCCTGAAATCCTGGGTTGTCCACTCCATGTTCATTTCTCTGGACAACATCTTTTAACTGTACCTCAGTATCTGCTGATAAACAGAGCTCAAACCTAAACAATCTGACCAATAATAACCAATTCACAAACCCCGTTAACAGTCTGGTGAAGTGGCATTACACGTCTATAAAAGAATGCTCATCCAAGTATGTTTAGTATGCAAAAAAAAAAAGCAAAGAAAAACAACCAAAAAAAAAACCTCACACACACAAAAATTTAAGCTGTATTCTAACACAATACATAGGAAGAGATAATGGCTTACTCATTCTGCTTGTTCTTTAAAGGAATGACAAATGTTTAGCCATAAACTCTGTACTAGAAGATATAGTCACACCCTTCTCTGGTCATTCTTATTACTAATTAACTGCATGGTAGCGAGGTCATGTTCGATCCCTCATGTTATCACATTTGTAGTCACTGCAATAAGATTAAAATTAATTGAAGGGATTTAGCCATGTTTTTCTGTGTATGATGCTATTACACTATACACCCTATCAATAATCTTATATACATACATAGACAGCATATCTTACTAAACAAAAAACACAAGCCAAAGTTTATGAGAACAACAACAATAATAATAATAATAATAATAATAATAATAATAATAATAATAATAATATCTGTTGTAGACCAACATGTTAACTAAAACTGAAGGTTAAATCTCACAACTTCAACATGAGATGACAGTGCTTGGTGCAGGTGCTAATAGATGATGTGACAAAAGTTGGAACAAATAGACTAAAAAAACAAATGTGAAATGTTTCAGTTTTTAATAAATAAAGCTAATAAAATGATTCAAAAGTACAGCAACTGAAAATCTAATGGAAGAGTGGAAACTAAACTGTTAGTCTGCAGCTAAAAAAATTATCTTTTTTTCCTTTTTAAATTATGACGTTCATTACTCCAGATTAACTAGGTATAAAGTACCTTCTCCACCTGCTTGATTAGATGTTCAGGAATCCTCTGTGATACGCAAGATGAACTTGATATACTTACCTTGAATTGTAAAACTTGCCGACATTAAGATAAATATAAATATAATAATACCGTGTTCCCTCGCCACTTCGCAGTTCACCTTTAGCGAGTTAAAATTAAAAAATATTAAAGGAAAAAATATATCTGTTTCGCGGGTTTTTGTGGAACTTTTACATTAAAAAATCACAAAGTTTATAAAAGATATATTTTGAAAATATGAATTCTAACAATAAAGGACTGTTGTAAATGATCAAGCGGATGAATACTCACCAAAAACAAGAAGTAACACTAGAGCATCGGTCGCCTGAGTCGCTACTTGCCGACATGACAAGTTTTTATCTGCGGTTTTGTGTTTGCTGTTTGTGAAAGTTTCATTCTAGACTGAATTCATTCAAGCCCTACGATGTTACCCAAACGTTCTGCAAGTCCTACCACTAAAATAGTGTAGAAATACTTCAATAAATAGTCCCTACTTGGTGGTCCTGGAACGTAACCCCCACCATAAACGAGGGAAAAGTGTATACGCTAAAGGAAATAATGCTTATTTAATTCATACAGTTTGAAAAGTGTAACGTTTGGTATTTGTCGGTTGCAAATATAAATACAAATATGAATACAAAAACTGGTTTTCCAGGATGCATGTGAACACCTTGATCGGATCCTGCAGTTTTCGGATTATAAGGGGCATGTGCACGCACTCAGATGCCAGTGTTTGGTCCAATGGGATGATTTTTTTAAAACGTGATTTCCTGGCCATGTGCAAATCTACAGTCGAAAACAAAAACACCAACAATCTCTCTATAGTTCTGCCCTCAAAACAATGTGCGGTTTACGATTTGGGAACGTTTAACTTATCGCCAGATGGTCCAGCATTGAGGCACCAGCGTTGCGCCTAGATACAAACCTCAAGCGACCTTAATCCTTAAAATGCTTGCTTTGTATAATGTATAACATGTATAACATGGTGACAGGGGCGAGTCTTAGTAGGGAGCATTTATTAACTTATTTATCCTCCATTACAGTTTCCACTTTCTCTCACCCCATACGTTTACTGTTTTCAAAGGTTAGATTAGCTTTTGTATCAGGAGTTACGCTTATTCTATGATTCTTTGTCAGTCGCTCTATATAATGAAGAGTCACAGAGCGCATTAGGAGCTAAGAGCTTCGGCGGAAAGCAAAAGGCAAGGGAGCAGACTGGCACAGCGCTCAAGACGAGGACATCAACCGCTAATGCTTTCCACTGACAGGTGAGCAGTGTGCATCACCAAGTCCTCAATCACACCTCCAAAAAAAAAAAAATGCCAGCAAACTGAACAGCTGAGATAAGATTTCGACTAATGAGCATTAGGAACGGCGAGAGAATACCCTTTCACCCAGCTTTCGCGTTTACAGTAGACCTTAGATAAACACAGGGACACTTTGGTCGCTTTGTTATCACGCCACATCGAAAAGGTCTCCAAATGTTTCTGGACACCCTAAAGGCACGCCCAAAGACGCACGTATTAAAGAGTTACGACTGCCTTTACTCTTCCACGAAGGCTTTCCTGTGGATGGATGAAACTGGCATAAAATGAGACGGCTGCGGCGTTAAACATTAAGCCCTGGCTCAGTGTTGCCATTCCAGTTTATCTCAAAGGTCTCCCGAAGTTAAGATCAGGGCAAAGCCTTTCATTATGGCCTTTGTTTTTTGGAGAACAGAGCAAACATTTGATTAACTGGCTCTGTCGAGGAGGCGGAAACCAATGAAGGTTACGCACAAAGTGGGCGCGCTGGACTGTGCAAAAGTCTTAGGCCACCTTTAGATTTGCTGATTCGCTGGTCTGACAATGGCTGTGGTAGCCTAGCAGTTAAGGTAGTGGACTCTGGAGCTGGAAGGTCCTGGGTTCAAATCCCACCTCTGCCAAGCTGCCACAGTTGGGCCCTTGAGCAAGGCCCTTAACCCTCTATTGTTTGGATTGTAAGATTGTATGAGTTGTACGTCGCTCGGGATAAGGGTGTCTGCTAAATGCCGTAAATGTAAATTAAAAAAATTATAATCACCATACAGGAGGATCCTGGCAGCCAGCAGAATATCATCCATCCCCTAGCTTACATTAATAATACATGAGTTTTAATGGAGTACGTGCTCCGGCACAATAACACAGCATATTTGCTAATGATCAGCGTCCTTGTGCTTAATCTGGAGCCCTACCCGCTGATATGCAACTTCCTGAATCGGCAGGAATGTATTTAAAACCCAAACACTGCTATTGATCTTGTGGCCTGCCGGCAGAATGCTGATAAGATCTAAAAGGTGCTTGCTATAATTAGGAGGCGCTCATTAAAGAGTCGGTAGGCCGCACCGCGCATGCTGATGCAAAACGCTGGGAGTCCGTGTTGCCAGAGCGTGCGCTTTTCAGCCTACCTGTTAACGGTGAGTTTCTTAGGTTCAGTTGGTTATTTAGCAGACGCCCTTATACGGAACTACTTACAATTCATACACTTTTACAACTCAAGCAATTATGGGTTAAGGGCCTTACTCAGGGACCCGAGTGTGACCCGACTTCTGGTCCATAGTCCAGTACCTTAACCGCTAGACCACAACAGTCCCCATGTACCCACAGTAACTACGGCCAACTTTTCGATTGCTTATGTGGAATTCAGCAATAGTCTGCATTTTCAGTAGCAGCACCTGACATGGGAGGCATCACACCAGCTCTAAGCAGCAGAAACCAACGTGGACACACACACACACACACACACACTCGAATCTGGTTAATCGGACCACATCGATTAAACAAACATGCCCTATGTTACAAGACGGGACATGCTATGTAACATATTACATTTTTATTAAACCTTTATTGTACGATTTACACGTATAGAGAACGTAGAAACACGAACTACTGATACATTTGAAAACTAGTTTTTTTTTAACGATCTACAACACAATGTATAGGTACTCAGCATGCAAAGCATAATACTGTAAAAAAACAAGTTCTTACTAAATTC
>JAVSBV010033305.1:0-10000 GCA_033117975.1 Parotocinclus spilosoma | reverse complement strand
TGGCCCCCTGCAGGTACACACACACACAAACACACACACACACACACACACACACGCACACACAGAGAGAGAGAGCTGATGTTTTGGCAGAAGGTTCCCGTAGGTGGAGGTTCTTATTGATCGGTTGGTTGGATGGAAGGTCGTTTATCAGGGGACCTTATTAAGTTCTCCTCCGTTCTGCTTCAGAACCTAATGCAGATTTACCAGCTTACAACTGGGATTACATTTAGTTCTGGAACTATAAGTCTTTGTGCTGGAACTAACATTTTTGGGGCTGGAACTAGAAGCATTGTTCCCAAAAGTAATGATTATGATGCTGGAACTAGGCGCTTTAGTACCGGATCTAATCCTCGGGGTACTTTGCTAAACCGTGTGTGTGTGTGTGCGTGTGTGTGTGTGTGTGTGTGTGTGTGTGTGTGTGTGTTCCCCCTGCAGCGAGCGGCTCTGTGCCTTTTGTTACTGCGGAGTGCGCAGCCTGCTCGGTCAGGGCGAACTGAAGCTCTTCAAGGCCACGGGCTGCGACCCTAAGCTCAGCCGTAACCATGACGACAGCCAATCAGGGAGGCCCCAGGGTCCAGAGAGGTGAGTCCGCTGGTGGTCCGGGTTCGGGCCGTATCTCCCCATCGTTTGTTGTTTTCGACATTTATCGACTTTTTTTTGCCCTGGCAGTGATGGGTGCCAGCGCAGTGAAGTCACGTTGGCACAGGGGGGCGCTGTACCGGCCTGGTTTATTTTAGCGCTGTGTGGAGGGTGCAGGTAGAAGCCGTTCATTTAATAATAAAGAATTTAATAATACACTTAATCATTTCTCCCTGTAAAAGGATTTTAGTTTTTTGCTTTAAATATTGGGAGTTTTTTTGGATGAAATAAAAAAAATAATAATTTATTTCAAATCTTTTTAAAAAAAAGGTGAGGGATTTTCGGAGCTTCTCGGCATACGTTTTATTATTATTTTTTATATTAATAATTTTAGCTGCAGTCACAATTTTTTTTTTATTTTTTTATTTCTTGTTATTTAAAAATATATATATATATATATATAATTTTGGGGGAATTTATGTTTTTGGATAATTTCATTATAATTAGAAGTTCTTATTATTTTTTATGATTTAATAAGTGTTTGGGTATGAAATAAGATTATTATTATTATTTTATATATATTTTTTTTTTTGTTTAAATTCGTTTATTCCTTTAAGTTTTAAATTTAATAATACACTTAATCATTTCTCCCTGTTAAAGGATTTTAGTTTTTTCTTTAAATATTGGGAGCTTCTTGTAGTTTTTTTGTTGTTTTGTAACGGCATTATATTATTTTTTTTGGATGAAATAATTTTTTAAAAATCTTTTTAAAAACCTTTAAATAAAAGGTTAAGAAGTTTTTTATATTAATAATTTTAGCTGCAGTTATAAAAATTTTTTTTCTTGTTATTTAAAAAAATAAATATAATTTTTGGGAAATTTATATTGTTGGATAATTTCATTATAATTAGTAGTTTTTATTATTTTTTATGATTTAGTAAGTGTTTGGATATGAAATTCGATTTTGTATTTATTTATTTTTTAATTTTTTTTTTTTGTTTAAATTTGTTTATTCCTTTAAGTTTTAATAAAATCGTTTTACATGAACGGTTTCTTCACCGTAGCCAGTTTCCAGTCGCGGTTTTCCCCTGTGAGGTCCGTAGGGGTCCGGACCCTGTTTGGACAGAGCGCACGAATCCTAATTACCGTCGCTCGTCACTAGAGGCGCTGTAGAGCTCCGTATCTGTGCTCCGTCCTTATCCTCCCGCTATGAGTCGTGCCTGAACCCCGAGGTTCCGTGCCTCGTCTTTTGATCGACCTCGGTGATGAGTCAACGCCAAAATGTCAAGTGGAAATTAGCGCCGCGCTCCCGAGCTTCTCTGGCTAGGCCGTCTGCATGGGCGCGTCCGGGCCCCGGCGGCTGACATTTACTTCTCGCTGTTTACGTTCCGGGTTTGTTCATGTTCCGTCGTTTTCACTCGCAGATTGTCCGGAGCTGAGGCGGCCGGGAGGTCCTGGGACGAGCTCAAGCACGTCGGGTTGCCGTCTGACGTGGACGTCCGGTCTCTCTTCGACGAGTCGGGTAAAACTTTTCTTTAAAAATGTTTTTTTGATCAGTGTGTTAAGTTCAGAATAAATGCGCCAATGCTTTTCTGTTAAATCCCTCTAGTGGTTGAGTGGTGTAACTGCAGCTCACCTTATTTTATGTGTTAGGGGATCTGTCTCTGTACAGGTTTGCCAAGCTTGGACAAACCCCACCCCGCTAAGACACGCCCCCTCATATTTGGACGTTCTAAGAAAAGCATAGACGCCCTTTGTCTGGCGTGTGCCCTGACATTTTGCGCGTGTGTGTGTAGGTCAGTGTTGGGCTCATCAGCGATGCGCTCTGTGGTCGGACGCCGTGCATCAGGCAGAGGACCAATCGCTGCTCTACGTGGACAGAGCCATCCACTCAGGAAGCACAGAGGTAAGCGCCCGCCCTCAGGGGGTGACCCGTACTGCCCCCACCCCCCCCCCCGGTCGCACCCTGGACTTACCCCGACTGAAGGCGTCCGTCTTTTAACACACACCTCAGGAATATTCACGCTCTATAAACAAGGAGCAGACGCTCACACACTGACATTTAATACAAGCTCAGACCGGGGGAGAAGGTGCTAAAGGTCAGGGCCCGCTCCAGAAAGGTCACATACACACACACACACACACACACACACACACACACACACTTTAAACCCTATTGCTTTCTCCATCCACCAAAACCCGGGGAATCTTAACATTTATTCTCTTCATTCATCAATTTTCTCCTCAGACCCGACATCATTACTCGCTCTAACGAGCTTTTACATAATTAAACACTCTGAATCACTTAGCATCCAATGTGTGAGCATCCCGTCCGATCTCCCGTTTATTAGATCAATAATGTGATTCAAATCAAATCAGATTAACCCTTTAAAAGCAGTGTTGTTATTTTCTTAAATATTAACAGTTATAATTAATAATAATTAACAGATTTAAATCCCTTAGTATAATAGTTAATAGTTTAAAAAATCTGACATTATTTTGTCCGAGCTCCCATCTCTGTAATTTATAAAAGCTGCACAGAGATAATTTAATTACATTTAATAATAGGGACTTTTACAGCTTTTATAGTAATTCTGATGTATCGTAAAATTTAAAAAATAAATAAATATATAAATAGAATATATGTAATGGTATGAAAAATCTCTAAATCTTAAAAAAAAAAGTATTTAATTAAAATATATACATTTGTTTTAGGGTCTTCTTATGCTTCTTGGACATCTTGATTTTATTAAAAAAAAAAAAAAAATTTTTTTTATATATATATAATTATTTTTTTTTTTTTTAATTAATTGTTTAGCGTAATTAAATTCTTAAAGTCTTAAATTCTAAAAACGAGTAACGAGTAACTATCTATTAAAAGAAGTTAAAAAAAAAATCTCTAAACAGTATCTGTTATTTTATATGATCTATTCTATTTAAATATTATTTTATTTTATTTTTTTAGGGGCATAATCATGACATCATCGTCATTATTTTTAATGGGTTTTTTAAATATTATTATTATGGTTATTTTTGATCCATTTAATAATAACATATAAAATGTTGTCATGTCTTAATTATTTTCTCTTTCTTAAAACCGTTTAATAATTTGGTTTCACCTAAACAAATTAGATATTTTATTAACGTGTTTCCGTGAAAAAGTTAAAGTAATAACGTTTTAACTCGGGTTATTAATCAGATATTTTTCTAAAAAAAATAAATAAAAATATCGCTAATTAAAAATAATACTTTATCTAGAAACTATAGTTACTTTTGCGATGTGAATAAGATGGAACAAAAAACATTTTTTTTATTTTTATTTTTTTTTTAATTTCTTTTTTTTAATGTTCTCGACCTTCGGGATTGTTTTAGATTTGAAATGATTTCCTAATGATTTGCTAACGGGGCTCGGACCGGTGCATGGTGTAACCGGGGGGTCGGGTCGGGGGGGGGGGGGGGGTTGACTGTGGGGTTTTGAGGAAGCACTTTTTAACCGATGCCTGTTAGAGAGGAAGATGAAGGCTGTGTTCCCGCACCCTCTCGCTCAGCCACTTCCTCTTGAGGGAAACCCCGTTACTCTATTTAGAGCGTTTCCATTACCGCATCGCCTTAGGTGAGGGTGAGGGAGGGACGGTGCGGAGGGATGAGCTCATCGAGGCATCGTCAGAGCAGCTGGAGCTCAGCTGGTGTAACGTGATGCTGACGAGAAGCGCTTAAAGTGAAAACGAAACGGGAACGTCCGTCCCGATGACCGATAATGAATCGTGGGCCTCTGTATCGTGAACCGAATCGTGAGCGGATCGTATCAGCACAGCCCTGCGCTATAACCCGTAATCCCGCCCTTGTCTCCCGGCAGCATTGTGCATATTGTAAGCGCCTTGGAGCATCCCTAAAGTGCTGCGCGGAGGGGTGCGACCGCTCGTACCACTACCCGTGTGCGGGCGGAGCCGGGACCTTCCAGGACTTCAGGAGGCTCACCGTCCTGTGCACGGAGCACGTCCAGCTCGCCGTCAGCAAATGTGAGCGCAAATCGCTTCTGTATTACGTCCACTTATGGGGTGTGTGTGTGTGTGTGTGTGTGTGTGTGTGTGTGTGTGTGTGTGAGAGAAAGAGATATGAGTCGAAACATTATAACCACCTGATGAATTTGCTACACGATTTCAAAAGGTTTCCTTATTCTTAAAAACGACCCGATTTGTATCTGGTGAATTTGGAAGACAGGGCAACACTGAATGGTCCCGTTTTGGTACTGAAATTATTTAGGCTCTGGGACATGTTCCTTTGGCTGGGGAAAGGGGTTCATTCGGGATGCTTTGAGAACGGTTCTGCCGGGGAGACCCAGGGTCCGGACCTAAACGTGGCTACAGACCGGGTGGTTTTAATCTTTCGGCTAATGTTTTGGTGTTTAATTTTTATGCATGTAAATGTTATTAATTACTTGTGCTTCATGCTTTGGATATGAATGATGCATCAAATCATGTATTTTTGAAAATATAATAAATATATATACCGATAAATACAGGGATGCACCGTTCGGAATGGGGTCGTTGCCCAAAATGGACACTTTTTTTTTTTTTTTTTTTTATGATGTTGAAATAAAAATTGTAAGGTTTTTTTAACAGAATGGTGTCTAGTCCGAACGATAAGGCCCATGCAAACACCAGGGTTGCCAGATCCCACAAGAGAAAGCAAGCAAGTCTAGGCAAAAATGACTTTATATGAGAGAGTGGCCATCATGTATGTTTTTGAAAAAAACCCGAAACAAAACAAAAAACAGGAAAACTAGCAGGACTTTTAGAGAGGGGGAGATGGGGAGGGGGCGGGAGAGGGGAGGGGGCGGGAGAGGGGAGGGGGGGGGGTTCAGGGAGCCCGAATAAGCAACTTCCGAAAAATGATCCAAAAACATATTCATAAGCGACTCTATAGAAAACTAAGGCCAGTTTTGCTTAGAATAAGTAAACCTGGCAACCTCTGGCTGTGTAAGTATTAGTATTTGTACGTATTTGTTATTTGAATGCTATAATTGTTTAGACTTTGGTGGTTTAAAGTGAACGGACGCTGTTCGGGCGGGGCGTACCTGTATGTAAAGCTCGTGTTTCCGTGTTTGCGCAGCGTTTGATGAGGCGAACTGCGTGCTGTGCGAGAGCGCGGGAGATTTGATGGACCAGCTGTTCTGCACCAGCTGCGGCCTGCATTACCACGGCATGTGTCTGGACATCGGCGTGACTCCCCTGAAGCGGGCGGGCTGGCAGTGCCCCGAGTGCAAAGTGTGCCAGACGTGCAAGTGAGTGTGAGCGCCGTGGCACGCGAGTTCACGTGGTCCCAGATGGAATGTTATGAATTATTAATTGTACAGCGCTTAAAATGTATTTTATTATCTCTCATATTTCTACTCGGTGCTTTGTGAATCCAGGGTGTTTACCGTACAGACCCGGGTTCAAACCCCGTTACCGAGAGAATCATCATCACACTGTGTGTTTAGGAGTCGATTACATTGATCGATTCAAGTTTAAAGGTTTCAAATCTTCCATAGCAGTGCATTGATGGAATCAAATTCCAGCTGAAAAAATTTAACTGTAACTGTCTGAATTCAAACTGTAACTGACTGAATTTAAACTGTAACTGACTGAATTTAAACTGTAACTGTCTGAATTTAAACTGGAACTGACTGAATTCAAACTGTAACTGACTGAATTCAAACTGTAACTGACTGAATTTAAACTGGAACTGACTGAATTTAAACAGGAACTGTCTGAATTTAAACTGTAACTGTCTGAATTCAAACTGTAACTGTCTGAATTCAAACTGTAACTGACTGAATTTAAACTGTAACTGACTGAATTTAAACTGTAACTGACTGAATTTAAACTGTAACTGACTGAATTTAAACTGGAACTGACTGAATTTAAACTGGAACTGACTGAATTTAAACTGGAACTGACTGAATTTAAACAGGAACTGTCTGAATTTAAACTGGAACTGTCTGAATTTAAACTGGAACTGTCTGAATTTAAACTGTAACTGTCTGAATTTAAACTGTAACTGTCTGAATTCAAACTGTAACTGTCTGAATTCAAACTGTAACTGTCTGAATTTAAACTGTAACTGACTGAATTTAAACTGTAACTGACTGAATTTAAACTGTAACTGACTGAATTCAAACTGGAACTGACAAAATCCAAATTTGAACCGAAAATCGACGATGTCACCACAGAGCACTGTCTCCCCGAGATGCGTAGACACACTCTCGCACTTCGCGTCACACACTCGGTCACACCAACAAAGCTGTGAACAGCCAGAAATGTTGGGCCACAAACCCGCACGTGGCCAAAAGTATTGGGACGCACTCGCACCCGCTTGCCACGTTTTGAAGAACTGTTGTGACCTTGGTACACTTTTAGGAAATACAGATTGAAAGTAAATTGAATTCGATATACACAATGAACATGACCTTTTGGCAAAATGTTTGGCTCATGTTTGTCCCGGTGCGTCCCAGGAACCCAGGAGAGGACACCAAGATGCTGGTGTGTGACATGTGCGATAAAGGCTATCACACCTTCTGCCTGCAGCCCGTGATGGACTGTATCCCCACCAACGGCTGGAGGTGTAAGGTAAGCACACACACACACACACACACACACGGCTCAGATCGGGACGGGTATGTACAAGTGCCTGATGGATGGTGGGACGTTATTTAGGAAGTGTGTGTGTGTGTGTGTGTTGCAGAACTGCAGGGTGTGTATGCAGTGCGGGACTCGGAGCAGCACTCTGTTGTGTGAGAACTGTACCGAACATCACGACTCCCCTTCGGTCTGCTTTCTGTGCGCCGGGGGGACGGATCCAGAGGTCCAGAGAGACCTGCTGACCTGCCAGCACTGCAAACGGTACGAGGGCCCGCCGTAACTAACGGGCGACGCCGTGTCTGGTCATGTCGTGCTCATTCGGTTCCGCCCTTCCCCAGGTGCTTCCACGCCGAGTGCAGCCGGCAGCCGGAGGGTTGCGTGGAGACCCCGGAGGGAGGGGGGCACGCCTGCTCCCAGTGCAAACAGACCGGGTCGGAACCGGACGCTAAAGCCGTTCGGCCAGAGGCGAGGGCAGACGAGATGGAGCTCGAACCCGGTCCGAGTCAGGACCCGCAGCCATCCAGCCGGACGGCGCCCGGGGTGGAGACGACGGAGCACGGGGAGGACGGTAAGAACGAGCGACGTCCTGTTGTCTTTAAGATTTTTCGGGGTTCTCGTAAAAAACGGAGCCGTTTCTGTTCGTACAGGGGAGTGCGCCAAAACGAGCGGCCAGTCAGCCTGCTGGGGGGCGTCGCCGAAAGAATCCGCAGGTGACATGGGTAACGATCAGGGGTGTGCGATTGTGGGTGAAAACCGATATCGCGATATTATCTGGGATTTTCTCGATACGATACTTTGACGATACTTACCTTGCTCTTTCTAAATCCTTTATTTTAAAATTTTTGTCACGTCTAGCCGCACGGCCTGCTCAGAACACGGAGCCAATCAGCCGCCCCGAACCCCGTCCCCAGGACCCGGGTGCGTCCCAACCCTGTCCTGAGTCTCCTCAGGAAAACCCGTCCCCGATGAAACCCTGCGAGTCGGAGGAAGCCAAATCGAGTCCGGAGGATCAGAAACCCGCCGCGGCAACCACCAAAGAGACGAGCGACGCCAAGCCTGCGCCAAAGGCGTCCCCTCCGCCCGAGGGCCGTGACCCCAAAAGTCCGACGCCGGAGCTGGATCTGAGCGGCGCCTCTGAAGAGCGCGAAACGAGGGAGGAACGTCTGCTCTCGGAGGCGGAGGAGTGTGTGAGACCGTCCGAAGGCCTGAAGGTCTTGGAGCAACGTCAAAGACCCTACGAAATTCCCAAGAGCTTCCTCTCGGACGACCCCCGGGGCGCGGACGGAGAGCGGAGCCTGGCCAAGCTGAGCTCTCTGGTGGAAGAGCGGACCTCGCTCAAGCCGGCGCCGGTCGAGCTGACGGACTTTCCTCCTCTAATCAGCCCCCAGATCCGACCCGGACCGGGGGACCCCAGCAGCAACGTGCCTTCGTCCACCTTCATCCCGCTCATGCCCAAAATCGGCATGGGCAAGCCGGCCATCACCAAGAGGAAGTTCTCGCCTGGGCGGCCCAGGGTCAAGCAGGTAGGAGCGAGCTCGTTAACACTGACGATAGGTTCGTTAAGGAACCTGGTCTGGACGTCCAGAGAGGGCGCTCTAACCTGCACGCTTATGGGGCTGGGCCAGGTGCCGCTGCCGCATGGTTCTGCATGGTGGGTTCAGCGCCGCGAGGGAAGGGGGAAGCTTCCGCTCAGTGAACCCTCTTTCCTGTCTACACACACACACACACACACACACACACACACACACAGGCAGAGCTGCAGCTTTGAAATGTTTTGATGACGTTCTGCTGATTTCATCTGCATCCGTCTCCATCACTCCAGCGCTCTTAACCATGACTGTGTGTGTGTGTGTCTTTGTGTGCGTGTGTGCGTGCATGTCAATGTGTGTGTGTGCGCGTGTGTGTGTTGCTGCATGTTTCTCGCCCACATCCCCCTCCTCCCTGTCTCTCTCTCAGGGAGGATGGAGTAACTCTCCTAGACTGAGTTCCCCCTCACCGTCCCTGGTTTGGGACGCCCCAAAAAGCAGGCAGACCCTCAGTATGGCCGTCTGGAGCGTCCGTGTGGTAACTACACCCCCTTCCCCCCCTAGACATTTTTGCCAGCTTTAGAAATGAATGACTTGATGTGTTCGTGTGCTGCTGTGTGAACTCGAATAACCTCTGTGCCTTTAAGACGTAGGGATGAGTGCAGTTGCAGGTGGGTGGAGGGTGGAGGGGGGGGAGGGTGGATGACGATCTGATGGTTAGATCTAGCGATGGATGGATTAGGTGGAGAAGCAGATAATGTAAAGGGTTGGACAGAGGTGGACTGACGGACGGATGGACGGATGGATGGATTTAGATGTTGTAGGTGGATGTTGAGATAAATGTTGACGGGGGATGGATAGATGAAGGAATGAAGATGGATGAACGTGGGCAATTGAAGGTGGATAAACACAAACTTGACGGTGGATGAACGTCACTAAAGGTGGATAAACACAAACTGTTAAAGGTGGATGAACGTAGACTGAAGGTGGATAAATACAGACTGTTGAAGGTGGATGAACGTTACTAAAGTTGGATAAATGTAAACTAAAGGTGGATGAACGTTACTAAAGTTGGATAAATGTAAACTAAAGGTGGATGAACGTTACTAAAGATGGATGAACGTTACTAAAGGTGGATAAATGTAAACTAAAGGTGGATAAATGTAAACTAAAGGTGGATGAACGTTACTAAAGGTGGATAAATGTAAACTAAAGGTGGATGAACGTTACTAAAGATGGATGAACGTTACTAAAGGTGGATAAATGTAAACT
>JAVSBV010033294.1:0-11554 GCA_033117975.1 Parotocinclus spilosoma | reverse complement strand
GAAATACTTCATGGATCACATCGATGAAGGACAGAAATGTGTGGAGATCGATGATCCATCAAGTGACCCAGAGTCGGTTGCGACAGTACGGTTAATTCCATTCCATTCCATATTAAAGTAGCCCATCAGCCTCGAGGTTTTACATTTGGATATGCTTTTCTGTCCAGAACAACTATACAGAATGCTCTACAGAGTATCTAAAAAAAAAAGGGCGTATTGCATTTTGCTTCCAAAAAAACAGAGGATAATTCTGAGATTTGCACAAGATGACACCACGGGTGTGTGAGCAGTCTATGCCTGCCACGGCAGTGTTTACACAGTAGATGAACCTCTGTTCATTAGCATATTTTATAAAGTAAGTTAACAGATCTGTTTACCCTTTATGTAGCCAATTTTGAAAAATGTGCATTTTCAGCTGGATTTTTACGTTTGTTTCTTAGGGCTCTTGGTTGAAAGTCTTGAAACATTAATGGAATAGAAGAGCCTATTATTTTCATTCTACTAGCATACAAGAAAAATTAAGTGGACTATGGATTGAACTAATCTGATATTACCATATGAGCCCAATATAAGCCTGAAGCTCTTAATCAGTAAGGAAATTAAGATATTAAATATATATATTATATTATAATTATTATAATATTAAGTTCTTGTCACCAGCAAAAATGTGTGTATAGCTCAAATAGTGAATACAGAGTTGTGATATTTTTCTTTGTTTTACACTGCCATATAAAATTACGCACTGCTTTTTTCTCTGCCAATCTTACTGTGGAATGCTGCACTGCTGTTTGGTGGCGGTTTGTAAATTGAATCAATCTACATTAAACAACATTTCTTACAATAGCGAGGCTCTCCAATTCACATGGTTAGAGGTGTAATAAGCTAGAGTTTCCATGTTGGCCATATGGCTACAGAATACTCCAGAGCACGGCTGTAACATAAATGAATCAGAAAAGAAAACGAATTTTACACATACTCCCTCAATGGGAATGAGATTAGGAGAAAAGCATTGTGCTGATGGCTTCAGGCAAGCTATCAGAGCTGAATATTAAACAAATAGCTGGAGTTAATGAAAGGATCAGAGTCTGTGTCAAGTAGTGGAACAAGCAGTGTTAAGCAATGAATAACAAACACGCTTACGTTATTGTGTATGGCAGCTCAGCCAGCAACACAAAAGCATATGATCGGACCAGCCCAAATGTAAAACTGATACAAGACATTAAGTAATTTGCAGTGTATGAGAAAACAGCATGGCTCATAAATACATATAAAAATCGTCAGTATACTAACAACACATGTTGCTTTTAATCTAGAAATTATTGGATTATTTAGAAGCATTGTTCCCTTATCGGTATTCCCGACAAACACCCAGATGACTACACTGATAGGGAGACTCTGAGCAGGATCGTATTCCTATCAGCCCTTTCCATCAGTGGGCAGTAATGTCTAAAAGCACAGCACCAGTTCACTCCCTTTCTTGGAGAATCATCTAGGATCAATTTTTCTGCGTGAGTAAAATCTTCAGAGCTGCGTTTTCTCACTGCAGAACTTCGCACCTTGCCACCTGAGCAAAATCCACCACATTAGTATTCTCAGCATTAGCACTATGTAATGAAATGCACCATGGGCCCCTAGAGAACACCCATCTTAGTCTAGACCTCTTATAGCACCTTTGAAATATTGGGCATTGCGCTGTTGTCACACAGCAAAAATACAATCAGTGCAAGGTGCTGTTTCACTGGACAGAAACAAAATGAAAGAAAATTGCGTTAAAAAATTCTTAATGCAAGAATAATCCTAATGCAGTAACACATTACATTAAAATTAGTTAATTAAATTAAATCACATTATGTTTAATTGCATACACAGATGAGGGGTGTTTACAGTGCATCAAGATGCAAAAATGTGATGATGAGCATCAGAGGTGGATTATGCCTTTTTGTTGAATACACCATCTATTGTAAATCCATTTTTTGAACACCAGATGGCTCAATCATGTCATGCTCACAGACGCATATGCCGTTCTCACTTCGTGTTTACATTGTTATACATTAAAAACATACATTAATTAAAATTGCTATTTTTCAGATATGAAAATAAAATGTTTTCAATCAGTTATTACAGATAGTAATAGAAATTTTAATTTACAACTATAAATCTCTGGCACTTTTAATTTGCAGGAGATTACATTTTGTGTGTACAGAGAATCTCTCTCTCTCTCTCTCTCTCTCTCATATATATATATATATAAAAAATAAAATTGTCATAGTATCATAAGAAACTAGAATCGTGAACTCACAGTTAATGAACTGAATCATGAGCAGATCTAATGACAATTTGCTAGTTACACTGAGTGTAATAATATGTTGTGTAGCGGATTTTCATTTGTGCTCACTGCTCAGCATCTGGTGAACTCTAGTGTCAGTCCAACAATAACAGTGGACTAGCACTGACAGATCTCAACTGTTCTGATACTGCTTTCCATGTTTACATTGTCCTGGTGAAACCTATCACCATGTTTGACGCTGATCAGCAGGGTAACAGTTTTACGCATGAATGCAGAAAATGAATTTTTAACATGTTGACATGTTGCACTTCATTGTTTTGTACGCTTTAAGTAGGTTGTCAATCAGCTCAGTGTAGTTAGGGGCTCTTTAATTGCCAAGAAATTTCTAAGCAACATCCTTAATTGCCTTAAATGATATTTCCTCTGGCCTCACTTACAGAATTTCACTCCTGTCATTGACGACCTGTCTGATTTGTGGCCCAACAAACATGCTTCTCTTCATTATGGCTTCAGTTATTTTTGGAAACAGCAGTCTCTATTAGTCTGTTTTAAATGAAGAAGAGGGAGAAATATCATCAACAAGTGATTATGTACCACACTTTTCTGCCATACAACCTTACTCTTTAGCACAGGACATTTTGTACTTGGTGGAATCAAACACTATCCTTTCAACACTAAACCAAGCACTGTACTTCTGCTTCAAAAACCTGGTCAGGCTCTGTCACCAGATGAGGATAACCAGAAATTTACATTTACGTAATTTAGCAGATGCCCTTATCCAGAGCGGTTTACAATTAATACAGTCTTACAATCCAAGCAATTGTGGGTTAAGGGCCTTGCTCAGGGATCCAACTTTGGCAGAGGTGGGAATTGAACCTTCTTGTCCTTAGTCCAGTACCTTAACCACTAGGCCACCACAGTCCACACACTTAACAACTGTGTTCTCAATGTTTTTTTAATCTGGTTCATGTGCTGGCATCTTTATCTGTCATGCCTCTGTTGGTTTAAGTACAAGCAAACTGTCAGCATGTGACACTGGTCTTATGGCAGAAAGCAGATTAGCAGATTTCTTATTTTTAGTAGAGAAGCCAGACACAATAGTCAGTCTGAATCGTCAGACAGAATGGTCAGTCTGTCACTTGATCCTCCCCATTTTTTCACAAATGGATTTATAAGGTACTGAATTCCAACTAAATCTAACCCAAGTGCTCAGGTTGACTGCACAACAATGTTGTACAACAAACGTACGGAGTGCAAGATTGGTCTTGGTCAACAATTTTGCATCCAAAGTAGAACTTCTAGGCTTATTTAATTAGTGCAGTCATGACATCTTTAAGCATTGTGTGTACACTTGCCTCAGATGTAATATTGTATCGCAGTGGTTGTTAATGACAATCCTGCTGTACTGAATCCTATGAGTTACATAAGACTCATGATAAGACAGTACATCTTATTGTTACAGTATACTGCTCACAAAAATAAGGGGACATTTCAAAATGAAATATTCCCTAATGTTTGTGAGTTTAGTCCAAAACGGCTTGATTTGTGGACTAAATACTAATAGACCTAAAATATCATGTGAATTCACAAAAATAAGTCACACCTATAAAATGATGAGATGGATGACCAGCAGCCCAAAATAACTAAAATACACTCAAAAATGTTCAGAAAGCAAAATCCTAATTGATTGTACATGTTTTTTACTAAAAAAAAACCATATGACATCTCCAGAGAGGCCATCATCATATGTGCCTTATGCAACCTGTTTGTATATTTTACAGGAGTATATTTTACATTTCACCTCATCATTTTATCTTCATGTCTCTCTCAGTGGCAGATTACAGTAGCTGCAGGTGTTGCCATATTTCCATGGTCCCACCAGTATCCCACCCTCGGGTGGACAGAATCAGCAAAGCCTATTATCACACCCCTATATTGTTCACCATTAGTGTGAAAGAGTGTGTGTGTGTAACAGACGGGGCCTCTGACTATCACAGCCTTTTGTTACAAGCCCAAACCAGACAAAACATTACTCTAAATGGCCGTAAACAGCTCTGGGTCTTGAACTAATTGCTTTCTACTTTTCTGCTTCCCAGCTCTCTCTGAAGCAATCTCGGCCCTTCCTTGACATTGAGGTTATAATTTCTGAAGTAACTGGCTTAAACCCAGCACAGAACAGTTTCATATCAGTGAGAGGGTAACTGATTGCCTGCCACATACAGATGTTCAACATGAATCAGTATCACAGGTGGCATCTCATTTGATGTTGGTTCAGGTAAGGTTCATTCATCATCAGTGAAAAACGATTTTTTTTTTAATTAGAAAAAAAAAAAAATCACTGTAGAGTTTAAAAAGGAGTTTCACAGCCCTTAAGGACAAATGGCCATTAATTTTCATGGCAGAGTCCCAGAAGAGGTAATTCAAAGTAAAGTCTGAGCTTTTGACAGTACACACCAGTCAGCATACACATATTGTACTGCCAGCCGATAGCTGAACACCCTGGCTCCCATGTGGGTGGTCAAGAGAAGATTGATTTGTTCATGGACATATGTTTGCTAAACTTTATATATCAGGACTTCAGAACATGCACACCAGGGCTATCAAAAAATTACTTTCAGTGGTCTATTTCATCTGCAAAATTTAGATGAATTTGAATTTTAAACATAAATATATCAATCACTTCATTAGGTACACCTCCTTGTTTTGACACATTTTTTCAATTTTTTCAGTTCCACTTGCCATGTAGATGCAAGTTAGTCCAATTTACTTTGTTCAATAATTATCAGGACCCCCACAATACCACAACATGTCAGCAACACTTTGTAATTTGTTCAAAAACAGTATTCCTCAAAGAAAGATTGGAAGGGAATTGCGTATTTCTCCCTCTACATTGGATAATCTCTTTAAACGAATCAAAGAATGTGGAGGAATTTCAGTGTGTTAAGGCCAATGGCGCATGACTAAGTTGAGCATCCATGATCCCCGATCCCTCCGCTGGCACAGTACGAAAAATAGTCATCAGTAGCTGATATAACCACCTGGGCAAGAAATCCATTTGGAAAACCTTTACCAAGCTCTACAATACAGAGATCCATTCACAAATGCCACTTAAAACTTTACTGTGTCAGTCTATATTTATAAACTAAATCAGTATAAAATATATCATTTTACTGTTTTCTAGATTATACAGTGGTACCTCTGTTCCCAATGTTAATTTGCCAGAAGGCTTGTCAAGAACCGAAAACGACAAGTACCAATCTTCGACCCATAAGGATTAATGTCAATTGAATTAATCTGTTTCAGACCCCAAGAAAATCCACACTGCATAATATGATTTAATATTTTACAGGTGCTCCCTAATTTATAATGGGGATACATTCCAACAAATCTGTCACAAATTAAATGCATCATGAACTGAGGAATTTAAAGAGTATTTGGTAGAGCAACCTGTAGAGCTTAATGATAAGGAGCATTCAATTCCTGCTTCGTTTTTCGTCTTATAAATTAATCTTTTTAGGATTCATGGAGAATTATTTGCACCACGAATACTGTACTGTAGATGTAAAAATAAAGAAAAAAAACATAAAAAAAAAGGGTAGCAACCTTCTGTGGGGTTACTGTAAACCTGAATCATTGAGTACTGAATCATGAATTGAATTTCCACTGAAACAAGTTGTGTGGCTTGACTAAAGTTTAAACAAGAGTAGTTTTTGAGCATGTGGAAAAATAGGAAGGGTTTAAATGTCTCTAGGGATATAAAATGGCAAAACAACTTAACAGATCTCTAAGCCTTTCCTCCACACAGGTGACAGCAAACACACTCAAACCTAAAGGTTTCTGAAAGGTCAAAGGAGACAGGAATTCACACAAACACAGCAAAAACATTAAAACTGCAATAAAATGACTGTAGCCTAACCTGCATAAATTAACTTAATATAGAGGGTAAATGTTCAAAGTGCCTTGAAATCCTTGAAAGAAATAGGACTATACAGCAAGCTCTCTCTTCATCTGTTTATCAAGTCTCTATAGATATTTTATTTCTATCAGCACCCACAGAGGTGATCACATTTTGTCCACTTTGCTTCCCTGATTACAAAAGTTTTTTCTAAAAAAAAAACAACAGCTTTTTGTCCAAAAGCCTGCAACTTGGCAACATGCCGCAGAGGTGTCCAAAAATCAACCTCTATTGACTTGCTGCAGCATTTAGTCACATGGCTTCACCACACTAGCATTATAGCTGTGGACCTGATGAGGTTCCTGAATGCACAGGCAGCATATTTCAAACTCTTTACAGCCAATATTGGATTTTGTACTTTCTAAAATGAATGACCACAGCTCTACCCAACACACCCCTAATAGTCTTCACTTTCAGTGCACAGAAGCAGACAAGCAGATTGATCATGCTGGATAATGCCCAGACTTTTTGCCTGGTGATTTTACATGATCAACAGTATTCTTGTTTTTCTTATCACTAAAAATCCCACATACACTATATTGCCAAAAGTATTTGCTCACCTGCCTTGACTCGCATATGAATTTAAGTGACATCCCATTCCTAATCCATAGCGTTCAATATGACGTTGGTCCACTCTTTGCAGCTAGAACAGCTTTAGCTCTTCTGGGAAGGCTGTCCACATGGTTTAGGAGTGTGTTTATGGGGATTTTTGACCATTCTTTGTATTTATGAGGTTACATATTGATGTTGGAACGAGAAGGCCTGGCTCTCAGTCTCTGCTCTAATTCATCCAAAGGAGTTCTAGCAGGTTTAGGTCAGGACTCTGTGCAGACCAGTCAAGTTCATCCACACCAGACTCCATGCCATCCATGTCTTTATGGACCTTGCTTTGTGTACTGGTGCACAGTCATGTTGGAAGAGGAAGGGTCCAGCTCCAAACTGTTCATACAAAGTTGGGAGCATGGAATTGTCCAAAATGTCCTGATATGCTGAAGTATTCAGAATTCCTTTCACTGGAACTAAGGGGTCAAGCACTTGGCACAATGCAGTCAGACATGTACCGTTCTCCTGGCAACCGCCAAACCCAGACTTATCCATCAGATTGCCAGATGGAAAAACGGGATTTGTCACTCCAGAGAAAGCGCCTTCACTGCTCTGGAATCCAGTGGTGATGTGCTTTACACCACTGCATTTGACGCTTTGCATTGCACTTGGTGATGTATGGCTTGAATGCAGCTGCTCGAGCATAGAAACCCATTCCATGAAGCTCTCTGTAAATTGTTCTTGAGCTAATCTGAAGGTCACATGAAGTTTGGAGGTCTGTAGTGATCGACTCTGCAGAAAGTTGGCGATCTTTTCACACTATGTTCTTTAGCATCCGCTGACTCTGCTCCGTCAGTTTACGTGACCTATCACTTCGTGGCTGAGTTGCTGTCGTTCCCAAACACTTCCATTTTCTTATAATACAGCTGACAGGTGACTGTGGAATATTTGGGAGGGAGGAAATTTCATGACTGTGTTTGTTGCACAGGTGGCATCCTACCACAGTTCAACGCTGGAATTCACTGAGCTCCTGAGAGCTTTCCCAAATGTTTGTAAAAACAGTCTGCATGTCTAGGTGCTTAATTTTATACACCTGTGGCCATGAAAGTGATTGGAAAACCTGATTCAGATCATTTGGATGGGTGAACAAATACTTTTGGCAATATAGTGTATGTTCAATATTGTCCCATGAAAAGATATGATAAAATATGAGGGGTATACACACGTTTTTGTTAGACACTGTACGAATCTGTATTCAGATGTGTTGATGGTAGATTTCCACTTGGGTTTACAGTGCTATCTCTGATGCATTTACATAATGTTCTTACATTACAGTAGAATAAAAAGGTTGTGACTATGGTCATTTCCAGTCAGCGGAAGTAAAAGTAAGAGTGGCATTTTTTACTGTACTATAAATATTATCTGAACAGAAAGCATCAGTACATCATGAAGGTATTTTGGAATCCTCATAAATGATTCAGTTATTGAAATGACTTATTACTGATAAATGTTTCCACCTCTCCAAGCAGCTCCATGGGAAGGTAGGCTGTGCGTGACGTGTACAGAGACCCCGTCTGAGAGAGCGTCATTAGAATAGCTCCTCCGCACTAAGAAAGCAAAACAGACCGAGCGTTAGAAGGCAGTTTCCAAAACTCACTGCTCATATCTGAAAAGAATAGAGGTTCATTTATAAAGGTGAAGGAGCTTTACCCAGTCATTCCTCAGCATTTTCCTTAAGTTGTGAACAAGTGTTAGCTCACCTGGGGACACCTAAACAACAGTTATTATCAGTGGGTTGCATATTGAACTGAAAAAGCATGTATTAGAATAGTGAATTACCTCGCTCTTGTCTTCCTTCTTCAGAGACGTCCGACCCCACAAAGCATTGACTCCGTCGACAGCCACGGCCAGTTTAAAGGCTCCGTCTTCAGCCCCCCCCACTTGCAGTCTCAGCTCACGCAGCAAAGCACCTACCACGTCGCTGCTGCTCTTCACACGAGAGACACCCTGAGGAAACCAACCAAGAGGAAATGCTAACCATGATTTGCAAGCTACAGCATCCTGCACCAATTTTGAGGGTTAGCAACACTAGGGGAAAAACCGGCATAGTTGAAGGAGACAAATAAAGCAAGGCCAGAACTTCACATGGGATTCCTATTGAGGCCAAAGATATGTGGCCTCACCTGATTAATCAGTTCCCCTAATGGCCGTCCTTCCTCTGTGCTTTCTCTCTTTGTCCACACGTAACGCTGTGTCGTCTTTATCTGCTCAACAACAAGAAATCCAAATCATGGTAATGCATACGTAACATGACAAATGCTTAGTCAGATCAAGTACAGAACTGAAAATACCTTAGACAGAAATTGCTCATTGGTGATCTTAAAATTTTTCAGCCACTGCGAGGCCTGGATTGGCTGATCAAAGCGACCTGGACGAGATGACGAAGGGAGCAGCTCGCTACAGTTCTTCACCCACAAATGAGCTGCAGAACGATTACAAAGGGAAGAAAATGGTTTAAATGTCTTTACACAGTCACACACAGCCTAGCACTGGATATAACAGGTGCTTAAGCCACCATTAGATTTGTTGTTTTAGCAATGGTATAATAACCATATATAAGGAGTTCTCAGTCTCTTCATTAACATACATACAAGAAAGGCACGATGTGTATGTAGTACTTATAGCTGGGGGCCATAGTGGCAGTTAATTAGTGTGATCGCCCCTTACATTTGAGCAATAGCAGGATGTGTCAGGAAGTTTAGTATTTATTGTGGTGATGTGGTCTTCAGTGGGCTTTGGGTATTGCTTTCTGTGAAACATTTCAGTCTTTCAACGTATGGCAGGTTGGTGTGAGTAAAAAGGTGTTTGTTTGTTAGT
Source organism: Parotocinclus spilosoma (assembly GCA_033117975.1). NCBI lineage: Eukaryota > Metazoa > Chordata > Actinopteri > Siluriformes > Loricariidae > Parotocinclus > Parotocinclus spilosoma. The sequence goes on along the minus strand of JAVSBV010033294.1, from coordinate 1,892 downwards.
TTGGAGATGCCTAAAAAAAAAAAAAAATCTGTGGTTTTGGTTTAGGCAGCTGTCCATTCTGTTGTAGGATATCCCACTTCCCTCAGGGTCTGTGGTAGCCTGGCGGTTAAGGAACTGGACTCTGGACCTGATGATCCTGGGTTTAAATCCCACCTCTACCAAGCTGTCACAGTTGGGTCCTTGAGCAAGGTCCTTAATCCATTATTGTATGAATTGTAAGACTGTACAAGTTGTAAGTCGCTCTGGATAAGGGTGCCTGCCAAATAACGTAAATGGAAATATATAGTTTTGGGACTGTGGTAGCCTAGCGGTTAAGGTACCCTGATGGTCCAGGGTTTAAATCCCACCTCTACCAAGCTGTCACAGTTGGGTCCTTAAGCAAAGTCCTTAACCCACCATTGCTTGAATTCTAAGACTGAACAAGTTGTAAGTCGCTCTGGATATGGGCGTCAGCTAAATGCTGTAAATGTAATAGATGTAATCAGGATACTCTTGTTTCAGTCCCCATACCTTAAGGCCAGTGACTAAAGCACAGGTTACTTGAGCCTGAATGTTTAAGGTGATACAATGGTTTAAAATAGCTGCAGTGTGAAGGTAGGGTTTAACTAGCTAACTTACTCCTTTAAGCTTTAGATTAAACATTAAGATAGGGAGCAATAGCCATTTTTCAAACACAGTAATATACCAGGTACAGTACCCACTAACCCCTAGCTGTTTAAATACAGCATTTCCCCAAAGAGGGCAAATAACCCAAATATATTGCCCACAAAAAATTAGGGGATACCCCCAAATTAAATATCCCATCATTAAATACCCCCTAATTTTTATGTTAATGTAAATGGCATCTATATTAACAGCATAAATCTTCAGCTACTTTCACTTGATATAATCTGACAAGACACAAGCCTTACAACTAAATAGGGTTTCCCAGGTTAAACTCCACCTGTGTGGAGTTTGCATGTTCTTTCCACGTCTGCGTAAGATTCTTTACTGAAAGTACTCTGGTATAGAGGATACCAAGGCCCTGTAATAGCAATGGTTCCCAGCCTTGATAAAATGGAATGGCTGCAGTAGAGGGACATCTAGCACACACAATAAGCCAGGTCTAATGTGTGGCTAAGGCATTCCCAAACGAGAGCAGAGTAAAGGAGATAGTGATGATTTGTCTGTGCTTATTTAAAGGAAAACGTAGAAGTTCCTGACCATCTGGTATGTGTAGGACCAGCCAGCCTTGCGTGGAACAGTAATGCAGTGCATGACACAGAGAAATGGTCTTCCCACAGCCGGTCTCCCCATCTAATACAAGATCAAGGAAAACTGACACACTCAATATACTAGTGGTTATGTACAGCTGTGATCAACATTGATTGTTAAGTATAAAAAGCCGGTATCCTCATAAATAAGTGGATATGTACCAACTTTGTATCATTCAAATACAGTCAATTCTGGTTAATAGGACCACCGGTTAATGGGACCAGCTGCTTATTAGGACCAAATCCTAAAGTAACGTAACAAATCCTATTATATGCGTGTAATGTTATTCGCTTATTTGGACCAAAATTCCACATAATCGGACCAAAGAACGTGTACAGTATGTAATATCCGTGAAGGAACTCTTAATCTCTGGCATCACTACCCCAAAACTCCAGAGTTTCTCCCCAGCCCTCTATTGCCACCTATAGGTCTTTGCCTAACATTTCCATTTATTACAAAAAAAAAAGCCACAAGTCGCCACTTAGCTACTGCAAAAGCGCGTCAGATCACACTGGATAAGTTCTTCAAACGTTGACTGGAATTGAGTAAGAACTTGTTTTATACAGTATTATTACTTCGCATGCTGAGTACCTATACATTGTGTTGTAGATCGTTTCCAAAAACTTGGTTGCAAATTT
>JAVSBV010033284.1:0-11554 GCA_033117975.1 Parotocinclus spilosoma | reverse complement strand
ACACACACACACACACACACACACACACACACACACACACACACACACACACACACACACACACACACACTTATATATATATACACATACAGGTGAAAAAAATAACTATTTGATAATAACCAAACAATAATAAGATAAAAAAAATAATAAAATAATTTTAATTTTTTTATTTTTTACCATTTTTGCCATCATCTTTTATATCATCATCATTTATATTTTATATAAATATTAAAGTGAAGCTCTGTACTAATCGAGATCTCATTTGTTTTGTGTGGAAAGGACATATGACGCATGACTGTATAACCCAAGTTTTATGTACCAATAAGATACATAAGTGCTAGAAAACTGTCTTGCAGTTTTGCCAGGTAAACAAGACTGACATTTTAATCTCATGGGGTTAAACATTATCAAAGCTAGTACTGCTTGTGTTTAAAATAATACCGTGGCAGGATTTTGACATCTGGATAGCAGAATAACAGTGCTCATACAGGGCTGTTATATAACTAATATACATATTTTAAATTAATAAGCTATGTATTTATGTACAGAAGCACTTTGATGCAATGGGGCTTTGATAAAAAGACCTGACTTAAGCATGCAGTCTCTCATCTGCTCAAGCATCGTGTTAAGATATAACCCAGGCCATGTGACCCAAACCTGATCTGTAATGACAGATGTCAGCGACTTGTCTTGCTAGCTACTCATTTGCCAAAAGTGCACAAGTACGATGCCGGTACAATAAAAACGGTAGACTGGTTTTATGCAGCCGAGAAAATCAGAAAGACATTTGGATTAACATGACAATAGAAAGAAGCAGTTATTACTTCAGGCCAATTGAACTCACATAATCGAGTCAGTAATGCTCATTTGCAGGAAATAAATAATTTAGATAGCGCTGTATGCGCTGATGAATCATTCACACAAAACTAATTACAGCATGGAAATAGCGTGCCACAGAAGAACTCCATAGCCACACAGTGGAAAATTCATTTCAGAAACGTGCTATATTGAACTGCCACACGAATACGGTAACGAGTAGAAACATGCACACAAACAGTTCAGGCTTCCGCTTGTGTCTTGGGCAGTAGCTCGTTTACATATTTGCGTTTGCATGCGGCTCTCTTGTGAAAATACCCTTCGTAATTATATTCCAGCAGTGTCATATGTATATGGAATAAAATGGATTTTGACAGCGGTAATGTCTGATCAACGTCCACTTCTATCAATGTCCTGTCTAACTGAATGCAATGCGGTTCTTAAACGGCGCATTCCTGTAACTGATATAATTCCGGCAACAGATAAGTAACTGTTCTGACAGAATCTGCTATATTTACTCCTACAGAAGAAATAGAAACGGAACAGAAATGGAAATACAAACATCGCAACAAGTAGAATCGTGCAAAACAGAAAACACACTGAAGCCATGCATTTTAGGTCTGAATGTTGTAGTGCGAACAGAATTTAGATTGTTATGAATTAGAGGAGCATTTAAGAAAGACATTCCAGTGGTGCAGCAGGATAAAAAAAAAAAAAAAAAGCATGGAGGAGTGAAAGCAGCTCAGCAGTGAGGGTGGGCTGCACAGAGGATCTGGATTAAATCAGGCTTGCCTAATGAGCTGTGTAATGTTTTCCTCCTCTGCTCGTAATCTCCAAACCCCAAGACTCCTGCACCGTCGAGTCACAATTCTTGCGTTGTAGGACATGTAGTACAATGTGGGAGCATAATTACTGCTAGTTCCCCACTAAAATGCCACTTTTAAAATGAGCTTTTATTCATGGCTAAGACACGTGACTGTTTAGGAACATGTACTGCTAATCCTTGCTCACAAAAATTAAGGAGATATTTCAAAATTAATATGAATAGAATCAGACAGCAACTTCTGGATAATCTGATCCTGTTCATGTCCCATCACTGTCAGTGTGTTTTGGCAGTCTTGGGTGATCATACACCCCACTGAACAGTCAATGTGGGGGCACCCAGTTTAACATTCTTCTGTTCTGTTTACCCATGAATATATTACTTCTTCCTTAATGACAATAATTAAGTTTGTACCTCATTTTTATAATCAAACAACTTTCTTTGACTTTTCATTTGCTTTCCCGATGAACTGTTTTAAAGAAATTCAATCAAATTCTTCTTTCAATTTCTTCATATACATTTTACATATTCCCGCATTTTTGTGAGTAATATTAACATATAATGTGGCTCTGCTGATGAATGGAAGTGAAATATTTAGACATACAGGACGATAAATACCATCCAACCAATGTCCAGTAACTGAATTTGATGTCACTTAACTGGTCGTCTCAACAGATAATCAACATGGCGGATGCTTGAGCAGAGGTGGGAGTTTAAAAGCAAGGAGTAACGACATGACCTGTCCTGTGCTTGCTGGCTGTTAGCTCACTTTGAACTACAGACTACTCGGTTAATGTATTTAGAGACGGTTTTGTGTTACCTATACAGACTATATAGGAATGTCCATGCCTGCCCTGTTACTGCCCTGTTATGCCTGCCCATTACTAAACTAACTATATAAACTAGTTCACATTCACTTGCTGAGCCCGTTTCATCTGGCTGATCTTCCATCTTGTTTGTAATACTGTTCTTACATAGGATCGTAACAGTGCATTATTACATATTTTAACCTATTGAAAATTTCCATGAATTAAAAAAGGCTTGTTTATATAACAGTCTAGACTATGCTCACTGACATGCATACATATCGTTTGCACGCAATTTCCTTGTGAAAATTCCCTTTGTATTTTGTTACAGCAGCATAAAAAGACTATGCGTAGATAATAATATCTGGCCAACAACCATTTTGGTCACCCATTTTACAGAATGCAATGCACCCATTAAGCCGTGCATACCTGTAATTGATATTATTATTGAAACAGAACAGAACCCTGATGGAACATAGCTCTCTGCTCTCACAGAATCCCAGAAACTGCTCTATTTACTTCTCTATTACAAACAGAAGACAAGAAATGGGCAATAACAAGAAAGAGAAAAGCAATTCTCAATTCGCTTTACACACACTGTCATCTCCTGACTGAATAATTTATAAACAAAGCATCAATGCCTGGACTGTCAGGAAGGAAACTGTAGTTGTAAGTGACTCATTTCTGTCCACTAGTCTGTGAAAACTGCGACAGGCTGAATAATAATAGGAAATATTATAGTGCGATATTTCAGGTTTTGAAGATAAATATAACCAGTGAGGAACATTACTAATAAATGTACCTTTCAGCATATAAAGAGCATGTTCATAAAGGGTAAAGGTTTAGGATTAAGGATGCACCTGCAAAATCAAGCACTTGCATGCAGAGTTTGATTGTGTGGATGCACAAATGCATGAACAATAACGAAGCTGTGTACATCCAGTGTAGGGTTCAATCTGTCTGTAGGTACATTTATGTTATATGTGGGAATGTGGTAGCCTAGAGGCTAAGGTATTGGACTGTGCACCTGATGGTCCAGGGTTCAACTCCCACCTCTGCCAAGCTGCCACAGTTGGGTCCTTAAGTAACTCCTTTAACCCATAATTGTTTGAATTGTAAGACTGTATGAGTCGCTTTGAAAAAGGACGTCTGCTAAATAATGTAAATGTTAATGGCCAGTCTATGTAGATGGGAAGCCCTAAATAAAGATTCAACCCCAGTGACCTCATGAATCCTGTGTAAGACAAAGATGCGACACCCAGGGAAGCAGTGCATATTTACAAGTGCTGATATAGAGACTAAAACAATATCAGACCCAACAGCGCCAGCTATCTGCCTCAAGCGCAAGGAAGTACGGCGAAATGTTTAAATACTGAGATCTATATTGTGACATACTGACATATATAGTCATACAACCCATCGTGAAACCTGTTTACACGCACACACCGTTCCCACAGCTCACAGTTTCAGTATGACTGTAAGTGTAAATGAACACACTGTACAGGCCTTGCCTTTCCCTGGCCTACTGTGTTTCCACACTTAGGTCTGCACCTGAGCACAGCTGCTGTAAAACACTGCTGTCAGCACAGTGTACACAGTCAGAGAGAGAAAGGGCAGAGTACATGATAAAAACCACACACTGGAGCATGTGCACCTCCACGGAAATAATGTCACTTGAACACAAGTTTGTGAGTCGATAAGGATGAGATAAAACCACAGGCAGATGAAATGAACGGAAAAATATTGATTGATTTAACATAAACTCTACTTAGTGTACTGACTTTTTATTATTTTCTTCATTTACATTAGTAAGCGTATCATTTATGTTCTTTGTACTCCCAATATTTATGCCAGTGCATCACTAATTTCCACGCCCCTAATTTCCAAGCCCCGGTCACACCAGAGGGCAGTAACTCTCTCCTTGCTTTGGTTGTCTGGGGACGATGCACCTCAGGTTGGATGGTGAACGTTGATAGACAGAAACCATTTTCAGGTCTCTCCAGAGATGCGCAATTGGGTTTAGGTCAGAACTCTGGCTGGGCCAGTCCAGAATGGTCACAGAGTTGTTCTGAAGTCCCTCCTTTGTTATTTTAGTTGTGTGTTTAGGGTTATTGTCTTGTTGGAAGGTGAACCTTCAGCCTAGTCTGAGGTCCTGAGCACTCTGGAAGAGGTTTTCTTCCAGGATATGTCTGTACTTGGCTACATTCATCTTTCTTTTAATTGCAACCAGTCGTCCTGTCCCTACAGCTGCAAAGCAAAACCCCACCACAGCATGATGCTGCCACCACCATGTTTCATTGATGGGATTGTATAAGGCAGGTGATGAGCAGCGCCTGGTTTTCTCCACACATACCGCTTGGAATTAACGCCATAAAGTTCAATCTTCATCTCATCAGACCAGAGAATCTTATTTCTTATAGTCTGGGAGTCTTTCATGCGTTTTGTTATATCTTGCACTGAGGAGAGGCTTCCAATGGGCCACTCTGCCATAAAACCCAGACTGATGGAGGGTTGCAGTAATTGTTGACTTTGTGGAACTTTCTATCGCCTCTCTTCGGCATCTCTGGAGCTCAGCCACAGTAATTTTTGGGTTCTTCTTTACCTCCGTCTCCCACGATTGCTCAGTTTGGCTATCCCAAACTTCTTCCATTTAAGGATTATGGAGGTCACTGTGCTCTTAGAAACCTTGGCACAATTCTGTCTCTGAGCTCATGATTCTAATTCGCATTGACATGCACTGTGAGCTGTGAGGTCTTATATAGACAGGTGTGTGCCTTTCCTAATCAAGTCCAATCAGTTCAATTACACACAGCTGGACTCCAATGAAGGAGTAGAACCATCTCAAGAAAGATAAGAAAAAACGCACACTAAGTTAAATATGATTGTCACAGCAAAGGGTCTGAAAACTTATGACCATGTGATATTTTTTTCTATCTTAATAAATTTACCAAAAGTCTACATGCCTGTTTTTTTCTGTCAAGATGGGATACTGAGTGTACATTAACGAGAAATAAAATGTAAACGGGTCTGAATACTTTCCGTTCCCACTGTGTGCGTGCGTATCTATCTGTCTGTCTGTCAATCTTGAGTCCTCTGTGAAAGAATCCTTGGAGGTACATCGTCCCCAGACAACTGAAACTGGACAGAGTTACTGCCCTCTGATCTGGCTGGGGCATAGAAAAAGTAGGTACGAATGGATTTCTGTAAACATTTCATTAACCCACTTATTAGCTATTATAAACCTAATATAAAACACAGTAGGATGGATTGGACATGGGGAAATTCCATGCCTCAGTCCTGGTGTGGACTGAAATGTGGGGATGTAGTATTTCAATTTTGACGAATGAAGACAGAAGTTTTGAAACAATGAGAGACACAGGGAGATGAAAGCAGATTTACAAAGAAATTAAAAACAGAGATTTACCTGCAATCAGCTGCAAATCAGCTCCAACTTTCCTGCCTTATTTCATAAACCGTATTAAAGCTTCTTTACACCCAATGAACAAAATAATCCATCTGTTTCGAAAACATACGTTTTCTATAGCATCTGTTCTAGACCCCAAACTCTTCAATGCACCTCCACTAACAGGCTACACTCCATAAAACAGAGTTCACTTTGAGTTCACACATCAGTTCCTCAGAGAGCCAGGAGGCTAGCAGGCTAGGCTAATATAAATGACAGATTAAATTAGGCACGTATACTACGCTAGGCTAATGCAGGAGTCAGGGCAGGCACTTACCGAGGGTACAGTTGCCCGAGGAGGTGACCCTGGAGCATGGGCAGGGCAAGCAGGAGTTGTTCGAACTGGAGCCTCGCTCTCGGTAGAAGTTAAGCTTGCAGTGCTGGCAGCTCGGACCTCTGGTGTTGCCTTGGCAGTGCAAACATATGCCTGGTGAAAAGGGAGGGACAGTGAGAAAGAGAGTGTGTTGAGTACTACGCTTCAGTGAAGTGGCTGAAAGAGCGAATGTCATTAGCAACACAGCTAACAAGAAAGCCGGAGAGAGCTGAATGGAAACTGAACTGAACTGTGCGTGTCTGCACAACATCAAAGACGAGAGCAGGAACCGAGAGAGGAAGCCGACCGGACAGGCACGTGCTGCAAAACCAGGACTGGTGCTAACGTTATGTAACACAGGAAGGAAGTCATGCCAAATCTCTGATTCAAGCAGATGGCTACTGTGAGCAAAGTATAAGCAAGTCAGAGTTTCTTATTTGACTCGTACTCAAATGTGGAGAAAATAAGATCTCTCTAATGAGGGCCTACATAGGATCACTGCATGGAGAGAACTTGAGTTGGGAATCATTTGCATTTATCGTGCTTATCGATTACGATTATTATCCATTCCATAATAGTAAAAAAAAAAAAAAAGGGTTCAAATGTCTACACTGCACCTATAGACCTAAGAATATCAAACTTAAAAGCAAGCTCTTAATAACTACATGTCAGAAGTATCTCTACAGCTCAAATGAAGAACGTGGTCCAAGGGGAAAGTTGTCATACTTATAATAGGCTTAAAATGATTTTTTTTTATTGCTTTTGCTTTTGGATCACAGGTTCATCATTTCAGCAGTACAGATTACTGTTTTCCTAGTGCACTGATTTAGGACATTTTAGGCACTCCCAAAAAAAGCAGCTACGTTTTGTTTCGTTTGAACTGCAAAGCCATATAAACACCAGATCTCAGAGAGTAACATGGAAAACACAGAGAGAAATGGACCGATAGTGAGTCCAGGCTTTACTGAGCCTATATGCGATAAGCCAAAGACAGTGTCCTACCGGTGTTGTGAACTAATCCCAGAACAAGCCCGCTTGGGAGGTCTGTGGAGGTAATTCCTCCCAAATGAGTTCCTAGAATTGTTTGGTGTGAAAGCAGCTTTTGATACGCATCACATTATTACAGACCAAGTGCACCCCATCATGGCAACGATATTCCCTAATGTCACTGACCCCGATGGGTATTATAAAGGTTTTTGACTTGGCCTCCAAATTCCCCAGATCACAACCCTATCAAGCATCTGTGGGATTTGTTGGAAAAATAAGTCTTATCCATAAAAGGTTTGTCTCTCAACTTACAAAACCGAAAGGATCTGCCTATCTTGTGAAAATGTGTTTTATTGTTTCTAGCACAAAACAAACACGGCCACAAATATGTTTAATCTTGAGCCAACATGTCTGTAACAAAATCAGTAGTTTTAGAGCACTGTACAATCATGTCTGTCCTAGCGTGGTGTAATTAGGCAGTAATGAAATGTAAATTCATCATTCAAATTCAGAATTCATGTAATAAATCATTTAATGGGTGAAATTTCTAGAAAAGGCAAAGCATAAAATGCATTTGGAGGAACCGATAAATAGAATTGCAATTATATTGTTTTAACCAGCACCTTGTTCTTGGAATTTTGAAATTGGTTTCAAATTGGATTTGGGTTTTGATATTCAACCCTAGAGAGACCACCCTCCCATGATTGGTAGAGAACTTGTTTGACACGTTATGGTCAGTACAAAGAAAAAGACCGGTTGGACTGTGGTCCTAAGGATAAGGCTTTCAACAAGCACACAGGAACTTACTGGAATGGAAGAGACTGAGAAAGAGGGAATGCAGGTGAGATGTACCAGACGGGCAGAAAATGGTAAAGAAAAAATGCAATATAAAGAGAGCTGGCAGACAGGATGCGACTGGGACATGTCTGCCATTCATATGCTAAGTAACACCTGCAACATGGACGTCTGAGTGTTATTCCCCTGTGGGAATCATTTTTCATATGCAGTCGCTTTCTCTCTATCTCTATGCTCAATAACAAGCTATTCATACAGAAACATTCATGTAGGCAATTAAAACTGAATAAATGTTAGAGCAATAGACAACATAAAATTAAGTCTTATTGTTTCGTGTATGGGCGGCACGGTGGGTAGCACCGTCTGCGTGGGTTTACTCCGGATACTCGGGTTTCCTCCCACAGTCCAAAGACATGCTAATTAAAGACAGTTAATTAGGTTAACTGGTGCTTTAAAGTGGCCCTTGGTGTGTGGCTGTGTGTGTGTGTGTGTGTGTGTGCCCTACATCCCGTATAGAATTGTTCCTGCCTTGTGCCCAGAGTTGCCGGGTGCCCCCCCTCCCCTGGGAATAATAAAGTGATCTCTTTCTGCAATCGTATAATGGTCATAAATAACATTTTTAAAACGATTAAAAACAAAGATTTTTAAATCAACTTATTTGTTACACCATAACACTTTTCCCCACTGTTCTTTATTCCAATCTATATACCTTTATTCCAAACCTTGGTCCCTTTGAAAATGATCATTCCTATTAAACCATTGACACCATTTACATCATACATTTGTTTTCCTTGCAGGAGAAGCACCAGCTGCATCTGCAGAGCTCCTGGAACTGTTTCCACTAGAGGGCAGTATAGTGTCTAAACAGGAAAAAAAAAAATCAGACTGGGTCACAACAGGGCAACATACAAACCAGCAGGCACAAACTTGTGATTTTATGACTTGTAACGACCATGTTACTTAGGTACGATTCTTTGAGTCACTCAGAGGTAGGAATGTCTTTACATTTGAATGTAACACTACAATGGAACATTTCTACCCTAGAGGAACCCCATGTAGCGGGCAGGAAGGGGAATGAAAATAAATTCTATTACACTCTAGATCTATGACACTCGTTATCTCACTCCTGTTATCTCGCCAATCTCATCTCTCGCCACCTGTGATGGCAGGACGGATTTCTCTCCATGCACCACTGACTTCAGCTGTTGCCCTTGCCATTCATGAAATGTGACAAACTGACCGGTCGGTAGGTGTCACTTTAATCCTACTGACAGGGTCTCGTTCCCTGCTTTCTTACTCTACTGATGCCACGCTGCTAATTGTTTACATTTACATTTATGGTATTTAGCAGACGCCCTTATCCAGAGCAACTTACAACTGATAGGGTCTAACAATTTAAGCAATGGTGGGTTAAGGGCCTTGCTTCAGGGCCCAACTGCAGCAGCTTAGGAGAGATTTGAAACCTAGACCATCAGGTCCAGAGTCCAGAACCATAACCACTATGCTACCACAGTCCTGATTGTTACTGCTCTGTTAATGTGTTAATCCCATCATCAGTCTTTTAGTTGTCCCAAATGCAGATGCAATTTTTTGTACAATCAGAATTTGCTGTTCTTCTCTGTCTTCATTGCAGACTGGCCTTCATGTGCTTTACGTCACAAAAGCAATGGTCAATCACGGACTATTTCGCGAGAACCTGTACGTTTCTGTACATTGTAAATGGGATTTTGTGGGATCACGATGGCTGCTCAGTAAACCACGCTGTGTCTATATCAGGTCTGAATGTTACTGCTGTCGTCTAGTCTTTTGTCGTCAAACATCACCATGAAGAAGAGCTAAGCGAGATCGCGAGGTTAAACCATATACATCCAATTTACAGGTTAGTGTCACACACACACGCACACACAAAAACACACACACTGGTAACAGTGTAAATTTGCTGTGCAACACACAGCCATTTATGTCAACTGCTAGCAACAAAAGTGATTACGCCCCTAAGTAAAAATGCCCAAATTATGTCTAAAGCCTCAATATTGTGTGTAGCAACCATTATTTTCCATCACTTTCTAAACTCTCTCAGGCATCACTAGAGTTCACTAGAGCTTCACGGGTTGTCACTGGAATCATCTTCCACTCCTCAATGACATCATGGTGCTGGTGGATGTTAGAGACCTGGCAGCCATGCAGACCAGTTTGATACAATGTATGACGTATGGTTTGGGCACTGACAGGCTGACCCCTCCACCCCTTTAACCTCTGCAGCAAGGCTGGCAGCACTCCTACGTCTATTTTAACCTCTGAACGTACAGCTGAGCATGTGCCCTCAACTTCTTTGGTGAATCCTGTTCTGTTAAACCGCTATACTGTCTTTCAGGGTGTGGGCAATCTTCTTACAGCCTAGACCAGACCTAGTAGCAACAATCCTATTCATCAGATCCTTAGAGAGTTCTTTGGCATGAGGTGCCATGTTGAACTTCCAGTGACCAGTATGAGAGAGTATGACACCTGCTTCCCATTTAAACCGGAGACCTTGTAATACTAATGAGTCACACGATACCGGGGAGGGAAAATGGCTAATTGGACATAATTTGGCCATTTTCACTTAGGGGTGTATTCACTTTTGTAGCCAACGGTTTACACATTAATAGCTGTGTGCTGAGCACAGCAAATCTACACTGTTATACAAGCTGTAGACTGACTACTTTACAAAATATCAAGTGTCATAGCTTCAGTGTTGTCCCATGAAAAGATAAAATAGTTACAAAAATGTGAGGAGGGTGTACTCATATTTGTGATATGCTGCACATATTATCATGTCACACTAAGTTTCTGTACTTTCGGCCTAATTAGTACTATATATTATTACATGTAACAGGATAGTTTTTGTTCACTGTTGCAGCCCAGGTTGAGGTGCACTGGTCCAGAATATAATGGAGGCTAATTATGTTATAGTTGTCTCGACAGCAGCCTCCCGATCCTGCAGTCATATTGTCATTTTTTTGGTGAGCAATGCAGCATGTACTTACATTTAGGTTCTTTTTGATGATGTTCATGAGAGATTGAGCTTCCCCTTTACATACAGAATTTCTAATATTGCTCTGAGGTAAGTGAATAAACTGCACAAGTAATGCTGTTATATTGGGAATCTACCTACAAACTGTCGTCTTTATATAAACACTCACCTTTTCCAACTATCTAAAACCAGCATTATTGTATAGGCGCTGTTGTCAGGTGACCGAGTTAGGTGAATCTTAATTCTTATTTAAGTTCTTAATTTTTATTATTAATATTGTATATACTGTACAGTTTATTTGTCTCTTTTTTTGTACTAAGTGCTTTGCTATCCCTTTCTGTTGTAACAGTAAATTTCCCCACTGTGGGACTAATAAAGGATTATCTTATCTTATCTAAAAAGATCCTCAGTGAGAAACAGGATATGCTTTGCTTTAAGGAATCTGTCTTCGTAATAATATGTAATATCTAGGGCTGACGGCAAATAATCGATTAATCGTTGTTCGACCCAAAAAATTACTAGTCGACCAAATTCCATT
>JAVSBV010033273.1:0-11554 GCA_033117975.1 Parotocinclus spilosoma | reverse complement strand
CACGGATATTACATACTGTACACGTTCTTTGGTCCGATTAAGCGGAATTTTGGTCCAAATAAGCGAATAACATGACACGTATATTATAGGATTTGTTTCGGTACTTTAGGATTTGGTCTGAATAAGCAGCTGGGCCCATTAACCGGTGGTCCAATTAACCCGAATCGACTGTATTGTATGGTCAGTCGACCTGTGGCCTTTGGCTGGTCATTAAGGAGGGAACAAAGCTTCCACTTGTTGGACAGCGGTAAGGCAGGATCATTCTCAGGCCTCAGATGAGCTCATTAGGGCACTGGACCAGCACCATACATCCTAACATCGGAAGGTTCCTCTGGCCCGACTCTGGCCTGCCTGCTTCTGACACCAGCGGTAATCCCACCTAGACGTAAATATGGACACAGCCTCAGACTGGGCAGATGATAGTGTGATCGGGAGAGCAGCAGATAATTGAGAAGGTGTGCTGCAGAGGCTCCGGAGGCTTCGATGCGGCCCGTGTGATTCGGCACAGAACTTTTCGGGGAAGGGTTGGGGGGAGTGACATGACGACAACGCATGCAAGCCCAGACAAAAACTGGTTTCACATTCTGGCCAGTCTGGTTTATTTATGAAGAGTCGGCAGCTTCGTACTGAAGGCTAGAACGAGAATAGCTACCTCGGCATCACAGGTGCCTCGCTGAAAGGTCACTATTGAAATTAATTACACTGATTTAACGATTAGGCAAGCAGGCCAAGAGCAAACTGCCATCGTCTAACCCACGTTCATCCTGCTGCAGGTAAATTCTATTCCCGAAAAACCACCTGGAGAAGAATACCCAAAAAACGCAATGCGTAACAGTGTGTAACAGCGTGTAATAACTTCACCAGCCCGAAAAACGGCCTGTTTTTTGTTCGTGTCCCTCGTATCACTGCTGCTTTTGTGCTAATCTGGAGAACCATGGTCATCTGTAGTTGTATGAGTTGGGGCAGTTGGGCGCTCCAAGATATGGGCAGGATTAAAGCGCTCGCCAAGTGGCCTCCATACTCGAACCGGCCATCGCTGGAGCCCAAGCAGAACAAAAGAGGGCAAAATGTTTCGGGCTTTTTCACTTTGGGTGCGTCACCGCTGCCTCACAGCAAGAAGGTCCCGGTTTGATCCCAGGGTGGACCAGCTTGGGTCCTTTCTGTGTGGAGTCTGAATGTCCTCCCCGTGTCTGCGTGGGTTTACTCCGAGTACACAGGTTTTTACAGGCCAAAGACATGCCTGTTAGGTTAATTGGTGTCTCTAAAGTGGCCCTTAGTGTGTGGCATGCCGTCTAAGGTTGTTCCTGCCCTTGCGCCCAGAGTTGCCGGGTGGGCACCACGACCCTGCACGGATTAAGCGGAAGATAATGACTGAATGAATGAGTGCGTCATAGAGGCATGTCCGACAGGCAAGAGGTACACTTCCTAAAAGCGGCCTCTGAGACCCTTTTTATAAAAGTCCCATTGTCTGATCAGGCCACCCCCGCACTTATAATAATACAGACCTGCCTGAGACAGAACTGCATGCTGAGCTTTGCAGCAATCCGAAAGTTCTTACTGGGGACATGACTCTTTTGCCAAGGATCAAACAAATACATTTCCTCACCGATTTAAAGGACGGCTTGTTCTAATCCCACTCACTCGGGTCTCATCCAGACACACACCTTGTCACACACGGGGAAGCTCCTGGGCACCAACAGCTGCACCTAGACATTTAGGCACATGATTACGAGATCAGGATCAAAGCCCTGCAATTGCTGCTCCAGCCGTGGGTCACACTCCCACCGCGAGGCATGACGGAAGTGACATGAAAGCAAGGCTGAAAGGCACAGCGGATCTGCCCGGTGCAAGCTGGAGAAGAATCAGTCGCCTCGTATGGCGCGAGGGGCAAACGGAGGGCACGAGCTGTAAACGCAACGCAACCCGCCTCGCCATCAGCATGCCCTACCCGTCTCTCGGCGCGTCTGTCAGTTGTGTAAAAGGAAGCCGTTCGAGATTTACGTCTTTACGACTTACTGTGGTTCCACACCAGTGGATTCTGGGTAAGCAGATCTTCCACCACGATGGATCTGTGCTGTGGGTTTGAAAACAAAAAGGCTAAAAAATAAATTGCCCCAATTTTCCATTTACTCCAACTGTCGCTTTCTCAGTGTTTTTTCTTAGTGCAAATCGAGCACACCTAATACGCCAAAAATCTCGCGCATGTACACACACGCCGAAGCGCTTTTCATCAACGAAACGAGAAACGCTTCGACCGTCCCAGATCTCCCTGTGTAAAACCAGTCCCGGTTCCTTGCATGTTATGCATTATCTCCGACCCGTGTATTTCATTATCTTAATCATATTGCTTCATGGCGCGTATAAGCATCGTTACGCTGTAAAGCAAACGATCTGTACGCCACGCAATAAAAGATAGCCAATAAAAGGGCCAGCACAATAATTAACAGAGCGTTCATGCGATCGTCTAAGCTGAGTCATCATCTGGGTTGGAAAAGTCATTTCAGGTTGCGGTCTTAAAATGACAATGTCGCGCTCCAGCAGGCAAAGTGCTCTTGTTTTTTTTTTTTTATTGGCACAAATATGAAATGTTGCTGTCATCACCCTCCATTTGGCAGAGAGGTGCGAAACGCTCGGCTGGAGGCCGCAGCCGAAATGTGTCCATCATTGCCGTTGCAGCCACACCTATCAAGAGCTGATAGACCTGCTGTCACTAGAATAGGATCATCGGTCACGGCCGCAAATGGGATGGAAGGGACAGGACATCTGAAATGGAAAAGGTCACTAAATGCGACCGTCGCCATCGATCCGGGGCGTCAAAGCAAAGTTAAAAGTCCCGTTTACTCGTTTCGGATTCGAGTGCGGTTAATCCAGCATGAGGGATTTTTGATCAAATCTTTAGATCTCTCATCAGGATGAGGAGCTTATGGAGATTGGGAGCGATAGACTTATGATCGTTTTGCATCCTCGAATAATCATTTAAATGACACGGTCCCGAGAGTGCACGTAAAACGTCTCAAATCAGGTCAAATATGTTACGAGCAGTGGTGGTGTTTTTTAACAGGACCCAAATATGCAGGATAAGTCTGTCCCACGTCGTATAATAATAATGGGGAAATAATATAGAACAACTGAAAAGGGATAAAGAGCGGAGCGTGAGACTCCTAACATAATGAAACCGAAAGGATAAAGGGGCGCGCCGAGGTTGCGTCCCAAATGGGAGCAACGCGCAAATTTGTCGCGAGAGGACGCCAAAGTGTCAGCCGGGGCAAGCGTGCATAAAGCACGGTTGGGACGTCTCTTTAATGGCGAGGCACGGAGGTAGTCCAAACGCCAGGGATCGAAAGTGAGCTCGAAAGTGCATGCAATTTTAAAAAATCAAAACCGGGATACATCTTATAGAGTGCGTCTTTATCCGGTGGTTACTCTAGTCGGGGCACACCTCGAGCCAGCCATGACTAGAGTCCAACTCAATAGCGTGAGCACTAACACACACGCAACGCGAGGGGGCGAAGAAATCGCTAAGTGGCTAAAGCGCAAAAAGGCGAGCATATAATCTCAGGGTGCGCTTAAAGCACGAGTGTGAATAACACACAAAAGAACAGAACACGAAAATAAACTCAAATTTACGAGGAGCGCAGACAAGAATAAATCGCGAGGAGCGCCGAAGCGCCAGAGGGCGAACGTGAGCTCTAAAACAAAAAAAGTCCTATTCAGAACGAACTCCCAGCTGAATTGAGGCTAGGTAGGCGCCCACGACCAAAGAGCACCAGCTCTGACCGTGCGAGGAGCGCACAGGTACGGAACAGGAAAACCCTCAAAGTGCCTCTACCAAAGTGCCTCTGTTAATTGTTGTAAGAAGGGGGGATGCCACACAGTGGTAAAAATGGCCTTGTCCCAACTTTTTCGGGATTTGTTGACGCCATGAAATTTGGAAACGGCATATTTTTCCCTTAAAATGATACATTCTCTCAGTTTCAACTTTTGATCTGTGATTTGTATTTTATTTGATAATAAAATATTCACCTCCACATCACTGCATTCAGTTTTTATTCACAATTTGTTTAGTGTCCCAACTTTTTTGGAATCCGGTTTGTAATAAATAAGTCTCAGCTACAATCTCGAAGGCACAAATGCTGTCCCGTGATTTCCACATTTACTTGTCCTTATTAAAATAACTAATGTCCTTCACTGATACAGTTACTGTCATCTTCCTGAACCATAGAGATTATACACTGCTTACAAAATTATGAAATATCCCCTAATTTTTG
Organism: Parotocinclus spilosoma; assembly: GCA_033117975.1. Taxonomy (NCBI): domain Eukaryota; kingdom Metazoa; phylum Chordata; class Actinopteri; order Siluriformes; family Loricariidae; genus Parotocinclus; species Parotocinclus spilosoma. The sequence goes on along the minus strand of JAVSBV010033273.1, from coordinate 7,286 downwards.
TGAGGAGCATAGCAAGTGTTATTATTTGTACTAGCTCCTGTTTTCTAATGGGTAATGTTTTGTCAGGCAAAGTAATTTTAATTCAGCTGGTTTTCTGGAAAGTTTCTAGGGTAAAAACGTAGAAATGTCAGATTGCTGCAAAATTTGACATGGAATTAAGCCGCAGACAGAAATGTAAATGATTAGAGGTGTGTTCTGATTAGATAGTGGGTCTCACCACTTCCCTTAAAAAGGTTCTCAGAGCATACTTTAAGTTGAGATATTGTTGACTGCTAGACACACTTCTACGATGCATTCCATGACATTTTGTGCAGTTGACACACTTTGACAAGAGGCCCTAGCAATATATACGAGGGACACTAACAACTTAGCGATATGTGCAGGACATCTTGTAACCACATGTTTTGTCTCAAATGTCAGGGCTTCCAACTGGCATTTTTAGCAGGATAATGCTCACAAAACAGTAAGGGCTTTCTAATGATGTCTCTACCAGATTGCTACACTTTCTTGACCTGTCCAGTAGCCAGCTTATCGCCAATCAAGCATTTATGGGACCAGCCTGGATGTCAGCTTCAGCAAATGGGTGGAAGATCTGCAGTACCTTCTGTGGGAAAATGCATCATAGAGGCATATCTAGCAGTCAGCAGTTTTTTACCAGGAGGTACACTACTCAATCGTAGTGTCTGGGATTTTTATAGAGCAGCAGGAGAAACACTTTAAAGAATTTAGTGTAAAACATAACTAAACACAGACAACAATCAGACATTTCTTTACATTTTCTATCCATGTATTTTTTTGGACAATTAGTGTATATTAGTTAGCTTAAGGTCAGCATTGATGCCAGTTCTGTGGGCTTAATTGTAGATCTTAAAACAAAGCCACATTGTTTTAGATGAGACGGGGGTTCCCTTGGAAAAATGCTTGCAGCATTGAAAAAAAAAAAACGTTAATGGCATTTGGCTTTTAAACTGAATGTGCACTCTGGACTCCCTTTACAATATTCTCACTTCCTTGTATCTGCTCTGTTTTCAACATCCCTAATTCAAAAGGTCCAACCCACACCATGCACCAGATAAGACACTGGAATGAAGTTACTAGGTGACGGGACTGTTTTTAATGATGTCAGCAGAATTTGCTTGTAGGTGTGTCCTGGCGTGGGCCTGACGAAGCTCCCTGCCATTTCAGTAAGTGTTTGCAGATGGTACCTCATATCTTCAGGCCTTAGCATCAGAGGGAGAGAATGGAAATTATGATGCAGGTTGCCTTTTGGGCCAGTTAATATTTTGTGGCATTTTTTTTTATAAAGAGCATATCCGTCATACATATGCTTTATAATTCAGCTGTACAGCAACCAAGTTTTGTGACATTTAGTCTTTTAAATCTGCTTAAAGCCATGAAAATATAGCTGTATTGTGTAGATTAAGTATTACATATCCCTATACACTCAGTGAAGTTTGGAAATGGTTAATTGGGCCTTTAAATAGAAGTTAAAAGATGCTTGTCAATCATGAGCATGTCTGTATTGTTAGCCACTATTGTCACGATACCGACAAACTTACAAAGTCTTAGAAGGATTCTAAAAGAGGTTAAGCCTATTCATCTTGTGGACTATAGTGTTAAGAAGTTCCGGCTCTTTGTTCATTCAATTTTCTACTACAAAATGCGTCTTTTGCAAAATTATGCAGATTTCATAATTTTGAGGAACAGCAAAGGTAGAGGAGCTTGAAATCTGTAATTGCAAACAGTACAATGGCTTTTCACTATGAAATGGATGCTCTGAAAGCTGTTACCAAAGATGTGGAAAAATCTAATTCCCACAGGTGTTATGTCATTGTAGTTGGTTGATTTGATTGATTCCTCATTTTACGTAATACTAGGTTTTTGAAATAGAAATTGCCCACTATGGACATGTGTTGGGAGGGGACACAAGATGTTAGATCAGATTTTAGAGATTTTAGATCATATCTCTATTATAGGGACATCAAAGTTGAAGTGGACAAAATCAATTAAACATTTTCCCTAAAGCACACCGCATATTAGATCTAAATCAGATTTTGATTTCTCAGTCTTACTTTTAGAGATTAATTTTTAATTTCACCAGTTCATTTTACTCTGCAATATGTATGAACACCGAACACCTTGAGTGGCAGTTCACAGATATTAGTTTGAAGTTGAATATAACATACAGCCATTTGCCCTCAGATTCATAAGAAATGTTTGATGCTTAAAATGGAATTTGGTCTTCTCTTAAAATGCCAAGTGGAGTAACCTACTAAGCACTTTTAGTGCATATGTTACTTAAGTGGAATGTCAATATGAATATGCACTTATACCAATATAAATTAATGATGTACAATATTTGATGGATTAACTCAATGTCTGTTCATCTCAATTCTTTGGGCAATTTTTATTCAGTCGAGTCAGTATCCCTACCCAACTTTGCATGAGGCAACCTGTGCTTGTTTTACTGTAATGCAGTACCAGCAAAGATCAGCATTTTATTTAAAAACTTACAGTTTAGAACACAGATGTAAATACCCTTGAAGAGTTGTTTGCGCACTGTCTTTAGTTGTTCCTTCCAATAATTATTTCTACCGACCTAGCAGGTTTTATGAGGAACAGGTATTCTTTATTATAAGGTGCCATTTAGCTATCCTTTACAATGTCAGCACTGCTTGCTATTAGTACAAAGAAGGTTAGATATATGAAAATCTGGGTTAAAATCACAAACACCTTTCGAAACAGGACATGAAACTTTGGGGTTTGCTTAGTTTACATCTTTTATAGCTCAATAGATACATTTATTCAACCTTAATCTGGAACATTTATACATGCTGCAGAAGCCATCCACACATACTGATTGGGGCTAACATTATGGCATTAATACACTGGATAAAGGATGTCCCCCAAAGAGTTAGTCTTTGACAGTTCATTATGTGCCCCTATCTACTTATCAACTTATCACTGTTCAAATGCCCCACTTGTTAATATCAGCAACCACAGTAAAACTACAAATAGAAAAGGCTAGTGTACTAAAGGCTTTCTTAAAGCTGGTTTTCGTACATCTAAAAACTGTTTAATCCATTGACAATAGAATAACAATTTAATCTTTGATCTAGGAGTGTGACCCCATCATTTTTAACCTCTATATAGACTATAATTTTACGTCCTTTAAACAGACAGTGAAATAATCTAGTATTATTTGGTCATATTTATTTTATTTTAGATTTATTTTATTCAGATATCTACAACTATTAAGATTTGTATATTTTCCAATATATGCAGGTTAAAAGAAATCTGGTAGAATTATTATATAATCCAAAGTTAGTACATCGACTTCAGTGACATAATCAAACAAACTCATCCAAGCAGTCACATATGCTTTGGGTATGCCCAGGATATCTATTTTTGTTAAATTCTCTAGATTACTCCCCTTATATTTTGTAATTTGGTGATCCATCAACCAGCTGTTCAACTAAATAATTACAAATGCAACATGCTTTGGCACTGTGTTAGCCTGCGACTATTACTATATAATACAGCAATATGTACTATCTACATGTTTGTGCTTGATATAGAATCAAGCTTGTGCATCTCAAAGGAGCTAGAAGAGATGAAAGAACTAGACTATTTTAGGTCTGAGGTTGATCACTTCCATAGTGCCTTTTCTCTTGATCTGTTTAGCATTTTTCTTCCTTCCTTTCTCCCTTACTTTTGTTTATTGCATAACCTGAGGTCAGATGTTATGTGTACTGTTACCTGATAGTGAGATGTGTGTTGACACCTGCACAAATAAGGAAGTGGTCAGTCTGTTTGATTCTTTCTTGTGTGTAGATGACCCAGTGTGTAGAAGGAAGTTGTGAAGCATGAACCAGCTTGTCTGGAGGCTAAACACACAACAAGGGATGAGGCTAATTCTTTTCAGGCTTTCCCTGTTTTATGATGGTTTGATTTATAGTGTTTTGATTATATTATGGGAATCCAGTAGTTTAGATCAAGACACAATCAGCAGAAGCCATACCCTTTTTTAAAATATTAATTATTTCCTAGACATGTGATATGCATCATACTCTTTTGCAGTCTCCAGTGCTAGAGTCAGCAGTGTGTGATGTTGAGAGTCATGTGGAAATGTAGAGAGGAAAAGCTGTTCCCATGCCAGCAATTGTTTTTCACTTGCAATACTTTATTCAATAAATTACAATAAATATTTAGCAATTTATTATAAATAAGCTTTATGTTAATAACAATTTTTGTTTAATAGGAATGTGGTAGGCTAGTGGTTAAGGGTACTGGACTATGGACCAGAAGGTGCAGGGTTCAAATGCTGCCTTTGGCACAAAAAATAAAATAAAAAGGAAAACTGCCTTTGTTTCATCCTTAAGCAAGGCTTTTAATTCACAGTTGCCTGGAAAACTGTGTCTGCTGAATGCTATAAATGTAAATGTGTTTTAAGAATCTTTAGATTGTCAGAAGAAGATTTCTTATTCTGACATCCTGCACTGGGTGGTGATTTGGTAGCCCATTTGGACATTTTTTTATATGAAAGCAAACAATCTAACCTCGTAGTATACCCACTTCCAGCTTTTTTATTGTATCATTATATATCTCAGCTTTTTATATTCTTATTGAGTATATTTAGATTTACATTTACATTTCCAGCATTTAGCAGACGCCCTTATTCAGAGCGACTTACAACTGATACAGTCTTACAATTCAAGCAATCGTGGGTTAAAGGTCGTTCTCAAGGACCCAACTGTGACAGCTTGGCAGAGGTGGGATTTGAACTCTGGACCTTCTGGCCCAGAGTCCAGTATCTTAACGCTAGGCTACTACTGTCCCACACTGTAGTTTATTGGTATAGGTCTGAGGGGTGGGTGGGTTCGGTAGATTTGTACTGTTGTATACTGAGAAAATCTTTTAAAAAGACATTGGACAAAATCTGATGAGAATATATAATTTCCTATCATTTCAGTTTAATGTTTTAAATATATTTGTATTATTTATGCTGCTGGATTTCCGTTGACTTATTCTGTTACACAGTACTGTATCTGGAGATCTCATTTATGCTTGCGTTATGCTTGTGTTCTAGGATAATGGTTCTTCATTAAATTCCCCTTGGCAGACATTACTTTCATCTCTCCGTAAAACTTTATGACAGATCCATCCTCAAGAGTAGCTCAGTAATTTGTCCAACTGCTGAATGATGAGGTGCATAAATGAGAAAAACACACTGTGCACTACATTTCCAATGTTATTTGGCACAATTGATATTTAGTAACACTAATAAATAGTAAAATAATACAAAACATAAAGATAGATAAACTCTCTACAGTTTCAACTGATTATAAGCACCTAAGGAACTAGAAATGTAAAAATAACTAGAAAATAACTAAAATAACAAAAAAAAAATTACATAAAATAACTAAAGACTCCATTAATCATCAGCTTCTTTAATTATTATGCCCAGCATGGAAAACTTTCCTTAGCTCTGCTAAAGTGTGTGCGCATGTGTGTCCGTCTATGTGCCTGTGTGAGACAGTGTTGCGTCTAGTGGAAAAATAACACATCTGCTTCAGTTCCAGACATTTTCATTACTCGCCATGTCTACTACCCACATCACAATACTTGATTACGAGGCCAAATTCCCTTAGTGATCTAAGGTGCCCATATACATGGCTTGGGTAATCATTCCGAATTTTAATGGAACTGCAATTAACTTGCTTGAAAGAGCATGAATGTGTACTTCACCCTCACACAAAGTAGAGATGCTTAGAACTTATACAAACTTATATTGAGCTCAAATTCCAAACATGCCATTAATTCTAGGGCTAACTGTACATGCACTCTGAATTTTAAATTCGAACAACAACAAGGGGACAAAAACTTATTCTGTCACCCTAAGATTTGTGTGTCTGTGCAGCTGTCGTTCAATGGGTAATTGGAGGTTATGTAAGCATAACTACTACTGTAGTCTGTCTACTTATTATTTCTCACTTTACTCTTGCTCTCAGCTGCTCCTTTCATTTAAACCTGAGTAGGACATTCCATAAATGCTTTCTGTCCCCATGAGATCACAGTGAGATCACCCCCGTCCTTCCCCTGCCATCCCCAGAGCACCAGCAACTCCGATCCAAACCATAGGTAATATGTGCATATATTTGGATTTGAGTAGTTGTTGAGCATGTAAAGTTAACTGTAGCTAAAGTTTCTATCCCACAGGGTAGGCATAGGAAGATGTTTATGTGTAGATGATTAATCACTAGGTTGGGTGACGCTGAACAGCATGATTAGATAAAAAATCTAGGATGTCAGTGCCATGTTAATTTACATTTTTAACACATTACTCATTTATTGTTTTAGTCTTGTTTTCTGTCATTTAAAGATCTTTGAACTGCTGCTTAAAGAAAATGTGATAAGCAAATAAATAGTATTATTATTGCTATTTTTCCTACTCAAACTGCTGAGGTCCTTTATTTTCACTCCATGCTATCACTCATTGATCTTCAGTTTCAATCCAAAGAACTTCCTGTTCCTGCTCCCAAGAACTTGTTTGCCAATGATGTCTTGTTTTTCCTTAATCATTTATGCATAATGTCCTAAGTGACTGCTTTATTCCCTCATATTACATAAGAGATTTTTTTCTTAGTGATCATTCTAAAACCCACTTATGCAAACAGAGCCTTGGCAAAGTGTACAAAGCTTAATTCACTGATCTCTCCCCCCTGCAATACTGCAGCTGGAAATAGCTTCCTGAATGATAAAGCAACCCCTCACAGCACCTTCATCCTGTTCAGTTCATGAGTTTAACTTAAGCTATGTAGGAGCTGGACTATCTTTTTTTCCTCAATACATCAGTTCTGTTTCCTTCCTCTGTCTGGATTTTATTATACAGCACTCATTCCATTATGAGTTGGGTATCCCAGTATCTGTTGCAAATTGAGCCACATCCCCCCCTTCTTATTTTCTGTTTAACTAAAAACAACATGACATGTTTGTGGCTTTGTTCTTTTTAGCATACACAATTTATATCACAGCCATAATACAGCATACAGAGGACACTATTGGTGCTCCCACTTGATCATATTTGCTTTGTTGCTTAGGAGTGTATCTGTGTGTGTGTGTCTGTGTCTGTGTCTGTGTCTGTGTCTGTGTCTGTGTGTGTGTGTCTATGTCTGTGTCTGTGTCTGTGTCTGTGTCTGTGTCTGTGTCTGTGTCTCTGTGTGTCTCTGTGTGTCTGTGTGTGTCTGTGTGTGTCTGTGTGTGTCTGTGTGTGTCTGTGTGTGTCT